>PVJO010002095.1:0-151090 GCA_004026905.1 Hystrix cristata | reverse complement strand
CTCGAAGGAGACCGAGGAGCTGGAACACCGGGAGGAGCTGCACGGCGAGCGTCGGAGAGCTTCATCAGCCTGCCTGCCTCTTCTCTCCTCTGCCCGATCTCCGCTGCCCTGCTCCTGCACGGAGCCTGGCTGTTGCTGCTGCGACCTTGAGCTATAGCGCCGAGCTGTGACCCAACCACTGAGCCGCCGTGACCCTGAGTCGCCGTGACCCTGAGCCGCCGCGACCCGAAGCCGCTGCGATTTGAGCTACTGCGATCCTGGGCTGCTGCGTTCCTGAGCTTTAATAAAACCTAATAAACCTGGCCTGCTGGGCCGATTGTTTTGTCCCAGTGTCCGCCTGGGCGGCAGACCCGGGCTGCACACCTAATTGAGCTGTAACACTGAACTGTAATAAACCTGGGCGGTAACCTAACAAAGGGCAGGGGATGTAGCTCAGTGGTAGAATGTTCCTGGGTTCCATCCCCAATACAGAAAGAAAGAAAGAAAGAAAGAAAGAAAGAAAGAAAGAAAGAAAGAGTTGAAAATACATTATCTGGTATGACCCAGCATTCTGATATAACCCAGCAATTCTATTTCTAGGTATGTATCCAGGAAAAATGAAGTCATATGTTCACACAGATTGGTCCAAATATTCACAACAGCTTCATTTAAGTAGCCAAGACTGGGGAAAAGTCCAAACGTCTATGGACAAGAACAAATATAAGCAAGCAGCCGTGCAAGCAAACAGTGCAATCACTCAGCAATAAGAAAGGAGTAAACCAATGATCTTTCCAACAAAAAGGATGGTTCTCAACATTTTGCTAAGTGGAAGAAGTCAGGCACAGATTACAAATACGTAATAGACTGAGAGTGGTAGAAAGCAGTCCAAGAGTTGCCAGAAACGGGGTGGGGCCCCTGAGAGTAGCAGGGGACAGGCACAGGACAACTTTTGAGGAGATGAAGTGTGGTCTTAATCATGGCAATGCTGCATGAATGTGTCAAAACTCATCCAAATATCCGCTTAAATGGATGCATTTTACAGGACGTAAATTGTACTTCAATTTTTAAAAAACAAGGAGGCAGTTTTCTGCAGCTTTGAACCTGCCCACTTTTACCCTCGAGGGCCTGGACCGCCCTGCCCTGCAGACTTCCTCGGGTGCCACAGGTTCTGGCACTGAGAGGAATCCAAAGTTAGGTCCTGTGGCCCGAGGAGACTCCGGAACGCACTGTCGGAGCGGGGCAGGTTGGGCCACCCGGCAGGTGGAGCAGGGCTGGCGTGGGTGCGGACCTCCGCCTTGGCCCCCCCGAAGTGGGTGGGAGGCACGGCGTCAATCCCGCCGCTAGGGGGCGCCGCGCGCCCAGAGGCTCAGGCGCGGACCACCCGTCGGAATGCTGCCCACCACCTGCTGCGGCCGCGGCGTGCGGAGACCGGCTCCACCCCGGTCTCAGGGCTCTGTGCCCACCTGGCCACCGCGAGTCACTCCTGGATCAACCCGACTCGGCGGGACCGAGGCGATGAAGCCGTCCCCGCGGGTCGCCCGGCACCGGGAGCAGCAGGCAGCAGCCCGGCGGGCCGGAGCAGCCCGAAGGAGAGGAGCCTCCGCCCGGCGCGGGACTCGGAGCGAGCAGCCGAGGCCGGCTGGGGGCTCTGGGGCTCAGCCCTGCGCCTTCCACGGTGGCCTCGCGGGCGAGGGGCAGATCCCTCTCAGGCCTCCACTCCACCCACCTTCCTCTCTGACCTTTCATTGACTAACGTCTACGATTGCGACCAATTGTTTCTATGTGAACTTAATTAACAGATCTTTTTCCTGAAAGATTATTGATGTGAAATCACTTTACGGGCAGCTTAATCTTTAACAACTAGCAACTAAGAGCAAAGGATGATTGCACTGGCTGGTGGGGGACGGTCCAGCTCCTGGGTCTGCGTGGGTGGAGGGAGGCAAGGAGAGACCTCCCTAGGAAGGAGGGCGCCACCCAGGGGACCTCGGCTCTCCTTGAAGACTGTCCCCGGCATCACTCCCAACAAAGGCTTTCCCGTCCTCTCAGGCGTCTGTGTCTTTTGGCTCAGTTCCTGGCAAGCACATAGGGACAGTGTGGGGTGAATCTTGGGAGCTGCTCGCCCTGCTTCTGCTCTTTGGCCCATCGGCTTCATCAGAGGTGATGATCGCATGCGCCCTCCAGCCAGGCTCAGGCGCTGGCTGAGCTACCAAGTTAGGTTGGGGAATCCAGAGCACAAAGAGAAGTTAAAGAGAAACTTAACACCACTGCAGAGTGAAAGAGAAGACCGAAGTTCCCGAATTCCTGGAAGTCAAAGAACAGGAGTGATTTATGTCCAGGGAACCCCCTGTCCACCCCAGCAGTTTATCCCTCCCAGGCAGTATGACCTCCTCTCTTTTTCAAGAATTCTTGGACATCTAGTCCTCCAGAATTGACAGTCCATCAACAAAGTCCTCTCCTAGCCTTTTCTCACAACTGGCTAAGATTTAAATGGTGGTGCATAAAAATATCATTAACCTAAGCACCTTTAAGTACCAAGTGGTTGCTTTTGTATGAATATGGCTGTATTAGTGTCCCCAGTGGAAGGGTTTCAGGTCCCGGAGAAGCAACCGAGGGAATGCTGGGCCTTTGGTGTTCTTCGAATAGTAAGAGGTGGGCACCCGCCTAGTGTGTGGGTCAGTGCGGCTCTGGTCCCTCTGTGAGCCCAGGAGAGAAAAGGCAGGCTGGGAATGGAGAGATCCTGGGGGTGGAAAAAACCCTCATCTTCCTCCCAGGCAAACACTCCTTTTGGTTCAAGGCCTTACTATTTCTTACCTGGATTATTGTCAAAACTTCTGTTTTTGTGATTTTTCTGATTCTAGTCTGCAGTTTGAGGCCTTCTAGCCTTACAACCCTGTCTCTGATATGGCCATCAGCTTCTGCCCTTGCCCCTGTGTCCCTCTGAGGTTCTCCATCATCTTCAGGATAGAACTAGAACTGTGATCATTCGGCTTCTTCCTCGCTCATCTCTCACAGCCTCGTCTCTCACCGCCTCTTTTCTCTTTGTACTCCAGACATAGCTAGCTACTTAGCTGAGTCCATCGCAGGCCTTCTTTGCAAATGCTTTTCCCCCCACTCTCCTCCTCTGTCTCACTTTTCTTGGCTGACTTCCATTCAGCTTTAAGGACTTGGTCTCAGAGTACTCTCCTCGGGCTGGATTTACTTTCCTTTCTTTGCCCTATGTAGAACAGAGGACACGCGTCTGTCACAGCATTTACTACCCAGTCTGTCCCCAGGTGAGGCCCCTCTCACCGCCCTAAGCATCGCTTGTGTCTTGTTTGGGTGCTTGGGAGGTTCATGCGGGAAGAAATGACCAGAACACAGCCCGCGTGTGACTGCAGGGCTGGGCAGACCTGGGCAGACCCTATTCTCCTGCTTGTTGGCTCTGACACAGCTAACGAATTAGTAAACCTCTGAGTCTCGCATTCCTTGCTGTGAAATGAGAGTAATAATAGTTAGCTGGTAGAATTATTGTGAGGATTAAATGAGGCAACTCCATTAAAAAAAGTCTTTCCTGCTTCCCATTCTGGTTTTGCTACGCACTTTCCTGGTCCCAGACTCCCGGCCAGGGTGAGGACTACGGAAGGCCTACAGGCACTTTTCCTCTACTTGGGCACTTGCCTCACAGGCTCTTGTGGGGATTAAATGATTCAAGCATGTGTAATCGCTTCACTGAGTTACAATGACATGGAGGGTTCAAACAGAGACTTTTATTGTTTATCACACCTTCGCCTTTAACCTCAATGTGTGCACTCATTTTTGTGGTTCTGGATGAAACCTCTGGCAGCTTCTGCATATTCTTCTGGTTGCTTTCAGGTAATAAAAGACCCTGATCATTTTCATGACTAAGAAGAGGGAAGAAATTAATTTTAATATTTATATTAGTATATTCATATTAATATAAAATTATAGTGTAACATTAAAATATATTATAGTGTAATATTCATATTAATGTAAGAAAAAGATTTTTAACTACTGTAGTCCTCATTTCTATAACTGGTCAAGTGGTCATAGTTGGTGTTTTAAAATGCTTTCTCTCCTGCTTAGTCCATAGTCCCTTTGCTTTCAGCAAATGCTCAATACAGTGACTGAAAGGCACCTGTATTATATATTTTATTTCTGTATCATTAATCCAGTCAGATATATTCCATTCTAAAGCTACAGAGCCCAAAGTGGTGAGGCTACAATGCAAAAATTTCCCTAGTGGATCACTCAGAGTCACAGTGAGGGGAACCTTTCCTATTTCAACCCCTCAATTATCAGACACATGAATTCTGATGATGGGAAAAGAAGCACTTTTTTGTGTGTGTGCGTGCTGGGGATCCAACTTAGGGCCTTCAAGCACTCTTACCACTGAGCTAAATCCCAGGAAACTATGGGAAAAGACAACTAGACACTGATTCAGGGCATATACAGCATCCTGGAGGACGTTGCCCTAGTTCTGCCTAGTGTTAGCATTCAGCTGGCATTTTGACGGACTTTCCCAATTATCATGTACCATTCTATAGGGTCATTTACTTCAGAGTAACCAGGTGTATTGTAAAACCTTTGAATTTTATGAGCCCATTGCCATACTTTATTTGCTGTAAAGGAGTTCCTTATCAGAAGCCGTATTTAGTCAAATACTATAACCATGAAGAAGATATTCTGTATGTTGGTGATTTTGGTAGCCCTACGTGGACTGGAAAGACAAAATCCATATGCAGGGGTTGGGGATTTAGCTCAGCGGTTAAAGTGCTTGCCTTGCAAGCACAAGGACCCGAGTTCGATCCCCAGCACCAAAAAAAAAAAAAAAAAAAAAAATCCATATGCAGAGTAAGGGACCCTGAGTGAGAGAAGCTTACTCCTTCCATGACAGAAGTGTGCCAGTGCAATCAGCCTGCTGCCAAGTGACTGGCTATTCACCAGGGAACGGCACCGTACTGATGGTTCAGTGTTAGTCTCTGCTGCCAGCAAGGTAGCTGTAGACACATCAGCCTTGATGAACAGGGCTCATGTTATTGAGCTATGCATGATTTCTATCTTTGGGCCCTGTACACTTGGATCATTGGATAAAGACAAAGATGGCTAGAGAAAATGGTTGGAGAAAGAATGTGAAATCTTTGTGTCCTGATTTAAGATCCTCCTCTACTGAGGTTCACTTTGGTGAGCATCCACATAAGACACGAATGTTTTCACACTTGTGTCATGATGGTTCAAGTCCCCAAACTTCCTCATCATCAATTTTCCAGAGATGTCCTCTCCGATACCCTGAATTAGAGTTTTGCAAACTCTCTGAACTCAAGCACACCAGCTGCGAAAGCAAGATCCTGGAGAACCGTTGATGGGAGTCTATACCTCTGCAGCAGGAGGTTGGCCTGGCGTTTCTGCTGGTCAGAAGGGCTGGGAGTTGCTAAGCAAAGATGGACATTGAGTATCAGCTGGAACCTGCTGACACTTCTAACTACAACAATCTTCAAATTGCTGTTACTGCTGCTTCTGTAACTCTCTACCTTTCAAATCATTTGCAGACAAATCTTTTGCCAGCTGTACTCCAGAACTATGTGATGAAAAGGGTTCTGGGGAATGTATTTCCTGCTTACCCAAACTGACCCTGCACAAAACCACTATATGCCGTTTACTAGCTGCTTGATACTGAGCAAATCATTTAACAGATAGGAGTCCTTCTTTGCGTTGCAGAGTTTGGGCATTGTGTTGTGGGACATATTCCTGGGTTTCCAGAAGATGCCTTGTTGTGGAGAATCTTTAGTTTATGGGTTCCCTGATGTGAGCAAGGACTCCTTAGGACCCTGTCAACCTTGTGGCTTCTGGTAGTCTTTCCTACCAACCAGTGTCACCTGTCTTCCAGAAAGAGCTGTGGGTCTCTGTGGGTCCAGACCTGGCCCACAGAGTACCTGCAAATACCATGCTCTGCTAAGTTTAGGATACAGCTAACTTTCAAGGCAGTCATTTGTTTTTTTTGTTTTGTTTTTTTTTGGCGCCAGGGATTGAACTCAGGACCCTGCACTTGCTAGGCAAGCACTCTAACCACTGAGCTAAATCCCCAGCCCAGTCATTTGTTTTTGAAGGGTTTTTGTTTTGTTTTGTGTTTTGAGACAGGGTTTCACTATGTAATTCGGGCTGGCCTTGAACTCACTATGTAACACAGGTTGGCCTTGAACTCATGGCAATCCTCCTGCCTCAGCCTCCTGAGCGCTGGGATTATAGGTGTGTGCCACAGTGCCCATCTTTCAAGAGAGTCATAAGGACTATCAAGGCCACACACCTCCCATAGCCACTCATCTTCCAATTATTTTTAAACCCGGGTCCCTCTGTCCCCCACACTTCATTGGATTCAAGTCAAACTTTTGGAATTCTTCTCTGGAATCCACCTTCTAACCAGATTACAAAGAATCAACACCATTGGCTGAAGGAGAAAAAAAGTAACAACTCTCTCCAGGCAGACTTCATGCCTGCCTTCAACCTCAACCCTTAGCTCTCTGTCATGCAGTATGGAGGTGGGTAACAAGTTATGACCAGCTTTCCTAAGCCTGGAGAAATAGACTAGCACCTTAATTTAGAATGTAGAAATAGGCTGGAGACTTAGCTCAGTGGTTAGAGTGCTCCCCTGGCAAGCACGAGGCCCTGAGTTCGATCCCTGCACCAAAAACAAAAACAAAACAAAAAAATGTAGGCGTAGATGAGAATAGTTGATGCCTATCTTACTTTTCCTGAATGTTAAATCCTCTGTCCAAATTTTGAAATGAGAAGTGTTCCACTGAATATACTGTTAACTATATGAAGAGACTAACATGGTGCTTGGTGCGCGGTCATTCACCAACAGAAGTGATAGTGTGTTGCCAATCACCCATCTTGTAGGTCATCCTAACTTTTGCAAATGGACAGCCACTCTCGGAGGTTAGAATCTTCTTCCTCTATGTCAGACTGTAGGAGTTTGTACCCTCCTGAGTGGTTCAAAAGGCAGTTGCCTCCTCTGTATGTCCAGCCCGTGTGTCTATTTCAAATACTTTAATAGTTCAGTAGCTTTTGTGCCGGTGCTTTCCCTGCAACTTAGGCCCACAATCAAGGACAAATGACAAGGCCAAGGGCATCAGGATCCAGCTGTGCTGCTCACACTGGGGGAAAAGGGGAATGGACCCCTCTCCCATTGTGGGGCCCCATCTCAGCCACAGCAGGTGGAGTGGGGCTGTGTGCCGCAGGTGTGCCCTGGTCTGGCCATCTGTCTTAATTAGTCAGTCTCTGCACTGAATCTGTTTGTATATGTTTTGAATATCATCCTCGCATGTGGGCACGGAGACACTAAAGTCCATAGACACATGGAAACACTAAAGGACACACATGTGCACATTTGCAGCTTTACATTTGGGGACACATGCAGTTATCTTCCTTAAATTTACAAGCAGAACTTACACGGATTTGGAAAATATGAACTGGACTGATGTGGGGTATGGTGGCCCACTAGGAAAGCACCTATGTGTTCTGAGGCCATTTTTTTTTTTTTTTGGCCTCTTAGTCTTTATGTCATCATGTCTTCAGTGGTCAGATATCATGAGTGGCACTGGAAGAGGTTAAAGAGGCACAGGCACAGGATCAAAGAAAAGAGTCCCTGAATGCAGGAATACAATGTCATTATTATTTTCCAGATTGCAAAGGTATAGATATTGAGAAAGCTTCAATGAAAGCACTATGGCAGGGATTGACAAAAGTTTTCCATAAAGGGCCAGATTATTTTGGTTTTGTGGGCCATATAGTCTCTTCAAAATGACTCAACTCTGTTGTTGCAGCACAAAAGTAACCAAAGGCAACAAGAAGCAAATAAACATCGTTATGTTTCAATAAAACTTTATTTACAAAAACAGGTGGCTCACAGGCTTTAGTTTGGAGACTGCCATAGTAGAATATAAAGGATCTAGCAGCCGTTGAAACCTGCTTCACAAGATTGCCAAGTGTTGATAGAGGTTTCATTCTGTCTCCTTTAGAAAGGACAAAAATCAGCCATTTTTGATGGGGTATTAGTCATGTTCTGTGCTTTAGTGTTAGGATATTTCAAATGAAGGATGTTGATCTCTTATTTTTTCATTATTGTTGTTTTGGGGTTTGCTTTGTTTTATTTTTTGAGACAGGGTCTCACTATGTAATTCAGGTCTTGAACTCACTATGTAGCCCAGGCTGGCCTTGAATTCACAGTGATCCTCCTGCCTCAGCCTCCTACATGCTGGGATTACAAGCATGTACCACCATCCCCAGTTAATCCCTCCATTTTTCTCCCTTCGTCCTTCTTTCTCTGTATGTATCTCCAAATGCTGCTGCTGCTGCTGCTGCTTCTGCTTCTTCTTCTTCTCCTTTCTTCTTTCTTCTTCCTTCTGTCCCCTTGTACTCACAAGGTTGGATGATTCTACAATGAGAATCCTTCACATTCATCCTTGCTAAAATCCTGGCTTCTTTCCAGGGTTTCATCTGTTCTGGAGTAAGATGTGAGAGGCAGTAGTGGAAAGAACAGCTGTCTTAATCAAGAACACATGTCTCAATCCCTGGGCAAGACATGCTGTGTGACTTTGGGCAAATTACCTAACCTCCCTGAGCCACTCTCTCCTCATCTATCATATAAGGGAATCAGCTAACTGGACTCTAAAATCCCTTCTACCTGTAAGCTCTGTGATTTAGGAAACTGCAGCCTCAACTCTGTGTAACTGTCCGGGGCCATTAGTTAGGATGTCACTTAGACCTTAATGAAACCGCCAGAAGGCCAAGAGAAATTAGCCACGTGATCTGTAGTTGGCAACCTTCCTAAGCCCTTCAGAGCCCGAGGAGGGTGGGGTACAGTCAATTTCAAAAAATTGAGATCCATCCCATTAAGGGTGGAAAAGGAAGACAGATGACTCCAGAAACCCTATGCTCCAGGGAAATTAATTTACATTTCTAGACTGTCATTATAGTAGTTATAAAATGCACACAAATATTGGTTCAGTTGGAAACAGGACCCTAGGGAGCTACCGTTGGGAGGAGCGACACTTTCCCTTCTGCATCAGACTGTCTTATGTGGGGCTCTTCTGGCCTCAAAAAGGGTACCTCAAAAAAAAAAAAAGGTACCTTCAGAGCCGGGTATGGTGGCGCATGCCTGTAATCCCAGCACTTGGGAGGCTGAGGCAGGAGGATCCCTTCAAGTTCAAGGCCAGCCTGGACTACACAGTGAGTTCAAAGCCAGTCTGAACTACATAGTGAGACCCTATCTCAAGACAAAACAAAAAACTTGAACAGGTCAGGAGGAAATGAGGCTTTGAGGAATTAAAAAAAAAGAGCTAGGAAATTCCATCGCACATAAAAAGAAAAAGGTCGTTTCAGTAGGTAGAGATGAGCTTTGGGAAGCTCAGGGAACCAGAAAGTAGACTCAGGCAGGGGCTGTCGGTGACTGGCAGCTGAGGGCACAGTGTGTACCACATTGTCCCTTCTTTCTCCAGCTCATAGCCCACTGGCTTGTGGATAACACAGATGAGCAGGGGGCTGCAGCTCTCTCCGGCCTCCTGGACACAGTCTCAAGGCTGAGGAGGGAGTGGAGAAGCCCACATTCTAGCCTCCAGGACAGCAGGCTTTTATTGTCCGACTCGGCTAAAGCTGTCTCATTTGTAGCCTAAATAATTCACTCACCCATCTCTCAAGGAGCATTAGAAGAAAAACAAAACCCGCCCCAGGCCTTGCACTCAGGTTTCCACCAGACCGACCAACCAAGGGTAGGCCAGGAGTCTGGGAGGCTGTCCTGCGCTGCAGAGGGGGCCAGCCTTCAAGGGGCCCCTGGGGTGGGCAAACTTCTGAAAAAGGGCCAGGGCCTGTTTTTGCATACCCCTCAAGCTAAGTATGGCTCTAGCATTTCTGAATAAAAACAAAATATGCAGTTGGGACTTAGGTTGTCTGCAAAGCCCAACATACTTGCTGTCTAAACCTTTTCTAGAAAAAGTTTGCCCACCCCTCAGTCCATCCTTCAGCCTCCATTCGCCAGCCTTGAAGGAGGCAATGACAGCTTTTGATCAACTCCTGGACGGCTGTACCTCGTGAGCTCACTATACACAGAGATTTAGGTTGTTGGGGCTCTGTTCCTTACAGTTCAGTGAGAAGCTCACATCACTGTTCACTCCACTAACAAAAACAAAATCAAAACAAACACATTGGGGTGGGTGAGGAGGGGAGAATAACATTGGCTCTGCCGTATGTTGAAGGTGAAGAGGAAGAAATAGATTCAGCCCCAAACCGTCATCAGATTTGCCTTCTCCAAGGGGCAGAATTCGGCAGCTCCCAGGTTGGTCGCTAATGACACCCCATACTCTAAAGCTCCAGTGACCCCCATAGTCACAGAGGCTGTGGTTCTTTTTCTGAGGCCCCAGTGTCATCACCAAGCCATTTAGGGTGCCAGCCTGAATGTGCTGATGCTGGCTCCAGCCTTCTGCCCCCACATGGCCTTCAAAGGGAAGGCCTCTGACCAGCCTCACACCCCCGGAGCCACAGCCTCCCGCCTAGAGATTCCAGAGATGAGTCAGAGAGGCAACGGTGCTGCTAGCCCAGAGTTCCCCAGGTCTAACCAGGCTGAGTGACCTCTGGGCTATCATGAGGCCTGTGTAGAATTTTGAGGGTTAGGGGCAGAGTGGAGACCGAATGACTCCATAACCTAGGATGTAGGTATTCTGGATTATTTTGGACAGGACAACAGTGGCCTTGGTCAAAGTCCTCACTCTAGCACTCCTGAGAAAAATGCTGCTGCTACCCAGCCAGTACTTTGCAGGGTCCGGTACCCGACACGAAATTAACATGGAAGGACCAGGATGAAACCCAACATCTGCTGTAGTGGAAGGGTGCAGTCATAGAGATTTGGGAGCCCAGGTTGTGAGATTCTGGGCAAATCACCTTACCACTTTGGAACTCAGGTTCCTCATGTGTTACAGCAAACAAATGAACAAAAACCCAAGGGACTTGAATGGGGGAGATCC
Organism: Hystrix cristata; assembly: GCA_004026905.1. Lineage (NCBI taxonomy): Eukaryota > Metazoa > Chordata > Mammalia > Rodentia > Hystricidae > Hystrix > Hystrix cristata. Next base: position 140,099 of record PVJO010002095.1, on the reverse strand, counting down.
TGAGGACCTGTTCTTCCCACACCCAACAAATAGCCCAAACCATGCCACCCTTGTGCAGATGCTTTGATGGAAAGTTATTCGGTTTTATCTTTGCTTGCCTTCCCCGAGTCAGTCCATCCCGTCTGAGATACCGCTGGCCTGGCATAAGGCAGAGGGGTTTCCTTCAACATGTTAGCAGCCTGATGCTGATTCAGGACCGATGTGAAGGACAGGATGAGAAGGTGCCAAATGTGACCTCTTGTCTTCGTGCCCCGTGGTCAGGGGGTGGCTCAAGAGGTGTGAGAGTCTCACTTCCAAATCCCTACCATGCCTGCATGATATCATACACTTTAAATTATCTAAACTCTCTGCCATCAAGTCCCCAAATTGACTAGACATTCCTTAAGAGCAACTATTGTGTTTGTTTTCACAAGCACACAGCAGTCCGGGTATGTGGGTGGAGCTCTATCATATCTTCGATGAAATGCCCCTGGAATGACTGATGCTGCCTTTGGCACAAGGCATGAGTCCAGGACAGCAAATCCTCTTATTTGGTGGCTGATGGCTAAATGCCCTTCTTCAGTCCGGGGCTTTTAATCAAGTCTGTCCTCGGTTGTGACCTCCAGGAGCTATCGCGTGACCTACAGAGCAAGTCATAGAATAAGGTTAGAGAAGGCATGTGGATCCTTTCCAGCACCCCAGAGGTTCCCCAAGATAAGCAGGTTGTTTAGAAATTATTGCTGCTGGTCTTTTCCTCCCACAGCAGTTCAGGCTGGGAAAGTGCGGCCTGCTGGCCATGCCAACAAACCAGGCAAGCCTCACCACCATTCATTTCTGGGCCTCAAGGCAGTGATCAGACTACAAACGAAACCAAAACGTGGTGGCAGATGTCGAGTTCCGTGGTGGGTCTGACTCTCCTGTAGGCTTAAATATACTGAGAATGGCTATTGCAGGTAGGATGCTCTACTTTACATCCAGCCAAACAGTTTCTTGCTGTGGCTCCTTTCGTTCTGTGCTCTGTGCAAATGGTTGCTTTCTTCAGAACCCTGGAAGCCACCTTTCCTTCTATTTGTTCGCCTGTTTGCTGAGTGTGCATGGCGGGGGAAGGTGGAAGGCAGTGCTTTGGCTGGCCCTGCAGTGTCACGCGTCTGTGCAAATGGGTGATGACAAAGTGATGCAACTGATTAGCCATGACACACTTGGAATTGCTAACAACTTTGATAAAATTTTAATCACCCCTTGTTTTGTGGGGGAGGCAGCAAACCATGAAAATAATAATCCTCTTGGGTACTGTCACAACAGACAGAGCAGTTTGACTATAGGAAGGTATGCATGAACAGGAGGGAGGTCATCATCATGGGAGTGGGTGAGTGTGTGCTATGGTTTGTGTCTAGATGTCCCCCCACAGCCCCCCCAAAGGTCATAGGTGGGGTGTTTTCTGAGGTGGCTGGATCTGGAGTGTGTGATTACTAAATTAGTCTACTGATTGGTTTGGCACAGCTCTGCTGGGATCAAGGATGTGATACTAGGATTAGGGTGCTGGGATTAAGGGTGGGAGTGCTACCCACCCTAAAGGCAAATAGCCAGGATAAAATACAAGGAACAGAAAGAGGATTGTCTACTCTGTTATTTACCTCGCTGCCTTCTTCCTGTCTGCCATGCCACCCTGCCTTGGAGCCAGCTGATTATGGACTGAAACCTCTACAAACCATGAGCTAAATAAACCTTTCTTCTCTTAACTTTGGGTGTCAGGTATTTTGTCTCAGCAACGAAAGAAAAGTACTAAGACAGTGTGGATGTTGGTCCGTGGCAGAGGTACTTAGTACAGTGGCATCTATACCTGGAATTCAAGTAGAAATTGTGAGTCCTTCCCTGAATTATCTAGATAATTTAATCAATTTTTCTGTGTGTGTGTGTGTGTGTGTGTGTGTGTGTGTATACAGGAGTTGAACCTAGGACCTTGGGCCTACTAGGCAAGTGCTCTTCCACTGAGCTACAACTCTAGCCATTTTTATTTTAACTTTGTGAGTCAGAATATCACTAATTGGTCCAGGCTGCCCTCGAATTTGCAATCAGCCTCCCAAGTACCTGCAATTACAGGTTCGTAACTGTATTCCTGGCCTCCACTTTGTTTTCACAGGTCTGGCGTTTTCTGGAGGCAAACCCCGTCTAGGCCAAGAGGAGGAAACTGAGGTATATGAAACATCAAGAATCTGCCCAGAAGAACACATTGGATTTCAGATCCAGTGCTGTAACTCAAACCCCCAGGGCCAGGACAGACCCAGAAGGGCTATCTGGGGACACATTCTCATGGCTTGCAGTCCCACCTTGGAACACTGTCACCCTGGACCCCCAAGACTCCTCTGCCTCCTTTGCTGCCCCAGGGGAAGGAAAAGGAGGAGGGGTAGGGTGAAGAGTCCACCTGGCTGGATACCTTGGTGGTTTTGACTTTGTGTCCACTGCTGCAGCTCCATCCTGACAGGTCCGGGAGCACCTTGCACTCCTCCCCTGGCAGGCAGGGTTCCATGTGACACCACCACCTCTGTAGGACGATGGAGGCTGTGAGACAGGGGAGGCGGGCACACAGCTCTAAGCTCTTGACGAGTACAGCAGAAAGGCAAGGGAGGTCTGTGGGGATGGTATCCATTTCCACACACCGGCTTTGAGTCCTGCATTTCCCTGGTCTCTCCTGACTCTGCGCTGTCCAGAGAGGCTGTCCTGTCCTCAGCTGAGGCCTGGGGCTGGAATCCTATCAGGTGTGATGCCACAGATCTCTGCACTTCACCAAAGATCTTGAGGGGGGTGGGAGGTGGGTGAAGTAACCTCTGAGGCAACTGTGTCATTAGCACAGAGACAAGATCTTCAGCAGACACTTCGATATGTGTGAGCAAGTGTGCAAGCCATGTGGAGGAATCCAAAGACCAGGAGTGCGCAGCCTGAGTGCATATGAGCACAGAGGCATGGTTGTATGGATGCCTCATGAAGGTGAGGACACGGGTGTGGTGGGTGGAGAGGCGGAAAGAGGGGGGTGTGAAGGACATGCATGTGTCCACATGACGGGAGAATAGACACAGAGCTGAGAGAGACAGTGGAAGAGGACAAGGAAAGGAGCAAAGGGTGACAACCGCCGGTCTGCAGGAGTAAATGTGAGATAGCACAGTGTGTGAGGGAGTGCACTCTGTGTGCCTGCGGTGAGGGTGTGGTGGGAGGGCAGACACCTAACAAGAGCTTTCCTTATCTCTGACCCTGGCTGCCCGCATCTTACCCTCCTCTCCCCAGAGGGTGACCCATCATTTGAGACTCTGATCACGAAAGCCCTGAGATAGCTATGAAATTGGAGCCCCAGCAGATGGCGACGCCAGAACAGACCTCCTTATCTCTCTGCTCAGGGCCTCCCGCCTGCCCGGGACCTAGCCTCTCACTCACCATCCACACAGGAGGGCTTTCCCCGCGTAGTGCCGGCCACCTGGCCAGAAAAGCAGGAGCACTTGACAGTCTGGGAGCGCTCCTCGATGCGGTTCCGGTTGCAGCAGCGGTGAGCAGCAATCACCTCACAGGTGCCCTGCTTTACCAGGACTGATGGGACCAGCCACACACGATCAGGCTCCAGCCCAGGCCCCCAGCCTTGCTCCCCACCCACAATGGTCCTCCATCTCCTCTTCCCTCCTTGGGGGAAGGCTAAGAGATTTCTGGGGCTGGAAGTGTAGCTCAGTAGTATAGTGCTTGCCTCACGTGCATAAGACCCAGTACCACAAGTTTAAAAAAAGATTTCCAAAGGCAAGTGAGAAGGAAGAGGATGAAATCTTCCTGTCCCTCCCCTCATATACTTATCACCCTCTGGCAGAGCCTGGACCATGGGCAGAAAAAGTCTGACATCCCACATCAGCCCCTATCTCCCTTCTTTCTCAGGGAGAGGGCAAGGGCCCCCGGCTTACAATGCGTGGGGAGGATCATCCGCTTACACAGGCTTTAGCCATCCCAGAAGACGAACCCCAGAATTAGGCCAGGAGGCTAGATTTAAGCTCCCACAGAGGGCCCCTCTCCATGCAGAACTCCTTCCACAAAGGAAGGGATGCCGAGCAATCAGTCTGCCCAGGGCTGGGCTAGCAAAAGGGGCAGAATTTCCTGAGTGGTAAACAGAGGAGGAGCCAGAACCCTGAAATCTGTAGATTTCAGTCCACCTGGGAGATCTGCTCAGAATGTGGAATGGGGTAGGGTATTGTCTAGCTCTCCAGGGGTCCTGGGAAACCCCATCCCCAGTCCCACCACCTGTCCCAAACCTGTGGCAGTTGGAGGCTGTAAGGAAGCCAAGGCCAGGCGGGTCCACAGCCAGGCCAGGCATAATGCCAGCAGCCAGCCGCCGAGGCTCCAGCTCCACGCGGCCCTCCAGCTCATTCTGGGGAGAGAAGTACATACCTCACTCAGCTCCAGGCGGGAGCTTCCCAGTGCCCAACACGAGCCCCTTCTCTGTGCCTTGCCTTCCAGGAGGATGCACACCTTGTCCCCAGGCAGCTTGCAGCCAGGCAGGAAGTCACTGTAGGAAGTGATGAGTGCTACCAGAGGACTAGGGAGCAGGAAGGGACATCTTGTGGAAGAGATGACATTTAAGAGCAGCCTTGCAGAATGAATTAGAGGACTGTGACACAGGAGGAACAATGATGCTGACTGCCACTTTATGAGCTCCTGACCCAGGCACTTCACATGCATGCTCCTGAGTCCTTTGTGACTGAGCCACAAAGCAGAACTGTTATTCCTATTTTACAGAAGAGCAAATGGAAGCTCAAAAGGCCTGGGCACAACCCAAACAACCACCAGTAAAGGACTGGCTGAGGACATTGTAGAGAGTCTGTATAAATGCAGTCCCTTCCACACAGAAGTAAAAAAACAATGGGGAAGCATCTTTATTTAATCATACACACAGTGCTCACCAATGATAATGCACCACTAATGGGAAAAAAATCAAGATGTAAGTGGTATGTATACAACATGTAAGAGGGAGCATTTATCTACATTGCTTGAATATGCTTAAACTAGCCGTAGAAAGTGAACACAAAAACTAACAATACTGCTTGCCACTAAGAAGAGAAACTAATTGGCTAGGAGATAGGGGTTGAAAGGAAACTTTTTTTTCCCAAATTCTTTTTTCTGGTGGGGGTGCTGGGATTGACCTCAGGGCTTTGTGCTTGCTAAGCAAGCATTCCACCACTGAGCTAAATCCCCAACCCCTTCCCCAGGTTCTTTTTGAGTTTTAAGCCATGGGATTGTAGTAGCAATTCAATTTAAACAAAATTTAAATTTATTTTTGTTTTTGTTTTTGTTTTTTTTTGAGACTGGGTCTCCCTCTGTAGTTCAGGCTAGGCTTGAGCTCATTGTGTATTCCAAGCTGGGCTTGAACTCATGGCAATCCTCCTGCTTCAGCCTTCCAAGGGCTGGGACTACAGGTGTGCAACACAACACCCAGCACAAAATTTAAATTTAAAAAGGAAGAAATGAAACTGAGGCTAATGGAAGTCAAAGGACTTGCCCCAGACCAGGCAGCACATGGGTGGGTGCAGAAGCTTGCCCTCTGCCCACTGCCCCACTTGGCTTCTGTCCTTTCCCCCTTTCCTTTTCCTCCTCCATGTATGATGGGTCAAGCTTCAAACATCTATCCCAGAGGATGAGTTAGAAACAGAGGGAGTCAGAAATGTAGAGAATCTCAGGGAAGAAATGCAAAATAGCTGGGAGCTGCCTAGCCATAGAAGAGGACAAGAGCAGTGGTGGGGCCTCAAGCTCAGGAGTAAGCCTGGGTCTCTGCCTCTACTGCTCTGCCAGCCCTTTGGTGTACTGCTGAGCCTCCTCACATGCTGGCACAGTGCTGGGAATCCTAGAGGCCAAACCAAATGGTGGGACCCAGCTGCTCCCATGGATAGGATGCTTGATGTCAGTCTACCCCCTACTTTCCATCTTCTGCTGTTTCCTCACTTGCCTTCTTCAGGATTGTTTAGCTTCTGTCTGTTCATCTGCTGGGCCCAGACTCACTCCACCTAGGCAAGCAGAAAAGATTGGGGTGGGGTGGGGTGGGGTGGGGTGGGGTGGGCTGGGGCAACGAGGGACAGAGGAAGCCTAGGCCTCTGGAGTGTGTGAAGGAACGCATGAGAGAGGGCAAGGGGTTGGGCTGGGCACTGAAGTAGAGTTGAAGTTTGAAACCGTTCCCAGGTGGAAGCCAAGTTTCTCCCTCTGCCCTGGGAATGGGATGGGGGTCCTCAGACACTGGGACATGGTGGGCAATGAGCCTGGAAGTAGTGGCTGGGGAGTTTCTCTGCCCCAGGAGTGAAGCGGGATGAGAGGGGTCAAAGAATTATGCTGTCGTCTCCGGCTTTGGTAAGAGCCAAGGGTCAGGGAAGGTTCTCTGAGCAGAGTTCATCAGTTTCCTGCTGGAGGAGGCCCCTGAGGGAAGGTTCCTGAGGCCCTGAATCCTCTTCATCTCAACCTTAACACCCCCACTCCCATCTCCCCACCCCTGCCCCATGGCACTTTCGTTCTGGATTTGCATGGAACTGGCTCAATTCTGCCACTGTCACCATGATTCCTACTCCAGAGATCTAGAATGGGAGTGCACCAGGTCTCTGAGCATCAGAGACCACAGCCCCCAACAGCTTCTCCATTCTCCCTAAGAACTTCTCCCTCAGTCACCAAAGAGACACAGAACCAAAATACACAGGAAGGACAGAGAACCCTGGGTGTTCTAGCTCCCAGGATGGGGAAGGTCTTGAAGGGCCAACTGGAGGAAGTGGTGCCAATCCCTTGGGAATGGGTGTGCTCCACAAGCAGACAGCTCCTACCCTTCTGAGTAGGTTCCACCACTCCCTGCCCCCATCAGGAACCCTCCTCTTGGCTACTAGGAACACAGCTTTGTCTTTTCTCAGGGGAGCCCATTTCTCTCTGAGGTGCTAATCCAACTTGCCCATCTCACCTGTGACTCCCAAGGTCCAAAATACCTGAGGAAAGGGGGACTTGGGCCCACGATCTGTGGCATGTTATTCCCTTCCCAGAGGGAGATGGAAAAATAAGCTTCTGGGACTTATTCTTAAGCTTCCTGGTTCTGCCTCAGTTTTCCAGCCTGTTTTCCCCAAACCCCAATCCAGGCTACGGAGAGGCTGAGCGAGCAACCTTCATTACCAGCAAGGGGTTGAGGAAGTGAACCGCAAGAAGCTCCATCCTTGGCCCCCCCGCTCACTACTCCCTCCGCCGCCCGCCCAGTCCTCCAAAGTCTGAGCCCCAGCGCCTGACCTACCTGCCCCGTAGCGGTCGCACTACTCCAGCCTGCCGGTCTGAGGTCCTCCCCGACTGCGCCTGGGACCAAGACTCCGAAATGCAGGCGTTGGGCGGGAGCGGCCAATTTAGGTGCTGTCTAGTTCAGACCTATGTCCCGGTGGGTTACCAAGTTGCTGAGCCCCCCGGACCCTGGGGCTCTGACAGAGCTCGCGTCATCGGCCCCGTGGCCGGGCTCCAGGCAGCGGGTCTCTCCGGGCCCGGCCCGCGGGCCGTGCGGGGTGAGCCGTGTCCTCCTCGAGTCTCCCGCCCGCAGGCCGTGGAGCGAGAGCCGTCGCCGCCGCTCCTCGCTCCCCGGGGCCGCCCCAACTCCCGCAGCCCCGCGCCAGCGCCTCCGCCTTCTCCCGGACAGCGCTGGGCACCCGGCGGGCACAGCCGGCCCGCAGCGGCCCCTGGCGGCGCACGGCCCGGCACACCCGGCCGGAGAGGACCGCTCGCTAGTGCAGCCCGGGCAACTCCGATGTTCGAGGTCCTTCCAAACGCTCCAGGTCTGGACAGACGGCGCCCAGTCCTGTGGCTCAGGGGAAGGAGGAGGTGCTGGTGGTGAGGAGGGTTGGGGGTGAAGACCTGCAGGGGTTTTAAGCTTTGAGCGTTCTGCAACAGCACTGCCCAATTCGTTTAGGCACTAGGTGCATGCTATTTAAATTTAAATCTAAACGCATAAATAAAAATTCAGTTTCTTCATTAGCTCTCCAGTGCTATTTAAAGTGCTCAGACCACGGGAAGCTAGGGACTGTAGTATATCGGATTGAGCAGATGCAGAAACACCACCACCCCCTCCCTCCACTCCCCAGCTTGCCCAGCTCTCTCCTAGATTGATGTTCAGGAGGAAATCATAAACACTGTATGGTCACCGTAGGAGCAGTCCTCTGGGGCACGGAGGACCAGGGTGATTGGAGGGTGGGGCACCAGGCCAGAAGGCTGCTATATGCAAGTTAATCATGATGGGTGTGAATCTCCACTTGAGAACCACACTCTGGGACCCCATTTTCTTCAGCAAAATAATTGTGATATAATTGCAATTATACAGTTCTTTATCAGGTTATATTTCAAATGTGAGCGGCAGAGGTGTTTTGTGAATTTGCTCTTCACGGGAGGGACTTGCCTCTCTGTGCAAGGGGCTAGGGGGTTGGGGTGATGCGAGGTGATAAGCAAGGGGAAAAAGTCCACTTCTGAGTCCTGAGCCACTGCAGGTGGCCTGGGAATAAGGGCCCATCTTGAGGATCCCTGGCTCAGGCCTTACTATCCCCTGCCTGGGCCAGATGCTGAACAGAGCCTTGGTCAGCCTTCAGCCAAGATAAGAAGCCCACCTGTCCACTTTCCTTCTCCCTCGGCTGCCTCCAGAATGTATAGAGGAGATGACCTCACCAGATGAGGGGGGGGGGCTGTCAGGATGCAGTAGGTGTGATGGAGAGAAGAACAGGTGAGAGAGACCCTCCAGGAGAAAGAGCCCTAGGGTTTGGGCGGGGGCGGAGCCCAAGGGAGCTGTCAGCTTCTCTGCTGACCATCTGGTGCTGGAGCCAGGCCAGTCTCTAGGCCTTAACTCTGTAACCCACTTTTTCAGTCACGCCATGGCTGCTGTGAAGAGCAGGGAATAAGGAGCTGGGTGACACCGAGATGTGGAAAGTAAACTGTCCCATACTAAATAACAAAAATAACAGGGGTTATCTATTTTTTCCTTCACTCTTCGGCTTGCCACTGATGTGATGCCATTCATCAGAGCTGGCTCCAGTTTTTCTCAAATGGGGGGAAACACCCACAACAGCAATGTGTTCTTTGTCCCTGTCTGCCTTTGCTGTTCTGTGTCTTTGGGTCTGACTTTTTTCTCTTGTGACTTTGTTCTCTCTGACTCTTTCTGCTCAAAGCTCAGGCATAATTACAGCAAGTCTGCAAAGCTGAATGACCATTGTGGGATTTTTATTCGGAAGTTGCCAGGAAAGCCAGTTCTTCTGGAGGCACAGTTTAGCCAGGGAAACGGGGTGAGTCAGGAAACAGCCAGGGGATGCCAGTGATCCCCAGTGGCTACCCCAACTTATATTGGGTCCACAAGGGCCTCGGCCTCGTTTGAACTGTGGGTTGGGTCGTTGTCTCTGGGGGCCTATGAAAAACATTGTATACCATGTTTAGGGACATGACACAGCTGTTCTCGCGTCAGGTCAGGGCCAGCCTCCCCCAGGAGGCGGCAGAAACAACAGGCAGCCCACCGGGGACACTTAGGCTGGCCTCTGTCTCCCCCCTGTGGTAGCCAAAGAACTTGCTCTGCAGCCGGAAACCCTCTCAGACTCCGCCCTAATTGGAGGGTTGGAGGCAAAGAACCCTACTCCTCTCTGCCAACGTCTCCTTCCCACCCACAACCCCATCCAGAGAGAACTGCTCGGTTGCTACTTCAGAACTGGGTTTGGGTGTCAGGAATACATAAGTGTGAATTTCTCGTTTACTGTGTGACTTCTTGGGGCAAGTCAGGTAAAATGACAGGAGCGTCCAGTGGTGCCTTATCCGTAAAATGGGTATAATAAAGCCCACCTTGAAGGGTAGGTGTGCAGTAAAGTCACCAGTGTAGGGAACGTGATCCGTAGGAGGCCCAGTGTGCCGTAAATCCTCAGTCAATAGTAGTTATGTTGTTATCTTTGCTAACTTGGTCGGGAAAGGTCTAACTGGGGGGGTGCGGTTCTGAGAAAGTGGGGTGTCTGGCAGCCGCCCTCCCATGTGGAAGTGGCCTTCAGAGGGAACAGCACCTTCAGACCTGCCTGGTTCAGACCTGCTAGGTTGCCTGCGTAGTTACCGCTCCCCCTCCCCCAGCTTGCTGCTCTCCTCTCGCCCCAGCAGCCTCAACCAGAGGTGTGATCACACCCGGTGCTTTGCACAGCGGCCTGGAGCTGCTGTTTAGCTCTGAAGTCACCAGCTCCAAGGCCCTGCAGGGGAAGTTCCAGCTGATGTCTAACCGACAGCACAACTGTAGCTATAAGGTTTCCTTTTCTCTACACTGTTTCCACAACAGACCTTTCTTCCCCTGAGAAACTGGGGTGGGACGAGGCCGAAGTGGGAAGGGGAAAAGGCCAGGGCCGTTCTGGGGGTGGCCCAGAGCCCGGCAGAGCTTCTCTCGGCTCCGGCGCAGCGGGCGGGGCCAGAGGCCGGGCAGTACCACCCACCCGAGGCCTTGGGGGCGGGCCCTGGATGTGGGCGGGGCCAGGCGGCGGGCCGAGGGCGGGGCAGGGAGACAGCATGCTAAACCGGGTGCGCTCGGCCGTGGCGCACCTGGTGAGTTCCGGGGGCGCGCCGTCTCCGAACCCCAAGTCCCCGGACCTGCCCAACGCGACCTCGGCGCCGCCCGCCGCCGCTCCAGAAGCGCCCAAGAGCCCTCCGGCGAGGCCCGGCAGCGGGAGCGGGGCGCCCGCGAAGACCGCAGAGGCTCGGGCGAGCTTCTCCCGACCGACCTTCTTGCAGCTGAGCCCCGGGGGGCTGCGACGCGCCGACGACCACGCGGGCCGGGCTGTGCAAAGCCCCCCGGACACGGGCCGCCGCCTGCCCTGGAGCACGGGCTACGCCGAGTGAGCGCCCCCCGGGGCATCCAGACCGGGATGGGACTCCCGCCCCCGTCCCGCTGGGCATCCCGGGCTGGGGTGCGACCCCGCGCCGCGCTGCTGCCGGGAGCCCCCTTTCCCAGGACCTTTGCGACCCTCTGGGCTCCGGGTCGCACCCCCTCCCAGCTCTCTCCGCTCGGCTGCAGCCCAAATCGCCTTCTTCAGGACCTTGCAGTTCGCTGACCACCCTCACCCCACCTCGCCGCCTCAGAACCCCGTTCCGTCCCCGAGCCCGGAGGGCGGAGGCCCCGCAGAGGATGAGTTGCCGGTTCTCGGTCGTGGCCGGCAGTTTAGGGCTCGGTGGGGAGGGGAGCGAGGGGCGCGAGCCCGAGCGAGAGCTCCTGCCTTCTGGGAGGTAGCGGTTGGAAGGACTCGCTCTCCGGCTTCCCGGCCTCAGCGCCCCAGTTCCCTGTCCTCTTACCGTTCCCCTCCCCCTCCACACCCAGAAATAGCCCTCCACACCAGGAGGCTGCTGGCCTCCCGGGGCGGGGGAGGGGGCCGCCCTCGGCAGCCGGAGCGTCCCCTCCGGACGCCCCTGTGCCGACCCACGCGCTCCAGGGGAGAAACAGACCCTTGCCCAGCTGGCCGGAGACTCCAGCTTGCTCCCGGGCTGTGAGTCCTTATAATCGGGAAAGACGAGCACTGACGGAAGGCACTGTGGTCATGGACAGAGGTGTCTGGTGGCCCTCCCTGTGGCCTCAGCACCAACTCCTTTGGCTTCCCAGTTGGGAAGAGTTTGTGGTTTTGTAGCTTCTGCCCAGTCCAGGTGGGCCCACACTCCTACTCTTTTTCAATTCCTCTTTCTTGATCTGGGCTGCAGCACTTCCTCTCTGTCAAAGGGCCAGAAACTTTCTCTGTGTGGTTTTGGGGTGAGGGTAGGTGTGCCCTGAGTGTGGGGTGCTGGAGACAAAATACGGGGAGAGCTGACTGAGGTTGGAGGTGGGATGTAGGTTCCTACCTAGCAGGGAAGGGACTAAGCTGCCGAAACGTCCTACCCCCATATGACCCCTTCTTCAGCAGTCCCACTGGGGAAATCTCCCTTGCCAAAGATGAGGAAACTGAGGCAGGCAGTCTTTCTGTGAGGTGGAAGGGCCTGCACCCAGACAGCACTCCTCAAGGGCCCCCCTTCTCTTCCCTCTGGCCTGAAGCCCAGGTGGCTGTGACCTTTCTGAGCTTGGCCAGCAGGCAGAAGAGGATGTGTGTCTAAGGTGGGGGTTATTCCAGGACCTGATCTAGTGTCCAACCTGATGTGGTCACTCTGGCTGGCAGGGTCATCAACGCTGGCAAGAGCCGGCACAATGAGGACCAGGCTTGCTGTGAAGTGGTGTACGTGGAAGGCCGCAGGAGTGTTTCAGGGGCCCCTAGGGAGCCGAGCCAAGGCCAGGTAAGCCCTCACCCACTTTCCTAGCTTCCAGAGACCCAGTGACACCTCTCCCCGGGGATTTCAGGCCCCTAGTTTTATATCTGAGACATGTGGAAAAAAGCTGCCTTCTAACCCACTAGCTTTCTGCCTCTGGTGTGGAACCCTTACCTGAGATTAATCTGTTAGATTCTACTCAGCCTAAGTGTTTACTTTTCCACTTAAGCTACTTATGTATTTATGGATGATTTAATCAGTCACCACTGCTGATTTTTATGTCTTTCGTTCTCTGACTTTGGCTTCCTTGAGACTTTTCTTTCTCTTGACACAGAGGAAGTCTTAGGTGAATAAATGAATAAATCTAATTCCAAGCTCAGACTGCAAATGTTTATATGGATGCTCACAGAACTCTTCATCCCATGAATGTGCATGTGCACACACATGCACACACACACACACATACTCTTCACACACACATAGGCTTGCTTACCTTCAACTTTTCCTCCACCAGGGACTCTGCTTCTACTATTGGGGCCTGTTTGATGGACATGCAGGGGGCGGAGCTGCCGAAATGGCCTCTAGGCTATTGCATCGACACATCCGGGAGCAGCTAAAGGACCTAGTAGAAGTACTTCAGGACCCATTACCACCTCCCCTTTGCCTCCCATCTACCCCTGGGACCCCAGGTTCCTTGGATCCCTCCCATATGGTTGGTCCTCAGCCCTGCTGGACTCTGCAGAAGGAAGTAACCCATGAGAGCCTGGTCATAGGGGCCATTGAGAATGCCTTCCAGCTCATGGTGAGTGAGTGGCCTGAGCCAAGTGCCTGCTCGGCAGACAGCTCTGGTCAACTCTGTATGGGTCTGAGGGGTAACCCTGAGAACTCCCAATATGTTTGAAAGCCTGAGCAGAACTTGGTTTTGAGATGGGGGAGAAGGGACAGTTACCCTCCAGTGTGGCCTGGCTGGGCCAGGTAATTTCTGCAGCTGGTAGTGGGGAGGTTGACTCCATACCCCCTTTTAACACTTTCTCTCTTGGCAGGATGAGCAGATGGCCCGGGAGCGGCGTGGCCACCAAGTGGAGGGGGGCTGCTGTGCACTGGTTGTGGTATACCTGCTAGGCAAGGTGTATGTGGCCAATGCAGGTGACAGCAGGTATGGGGAAGAAGGGCTTTGAGAGTGGTTATAAGGGGCCTCATTCTGTGCCACTTTGAAAGTGGCTATAAGGGGTTATAAGGGTGCGAGAATGGAAGAGTGAGGTGGTAGAGGTTAAAAACGAGAGTTTAGGAGGGCTAGATATAAGGCCTGAAATGTCCTTGAGGCAAGGAAAGATGGGGGTCTGGGTGAGGAATCCTAAAAGTCAGTATGGGGAGGGCCTGGTCTTTTTGTAATTCTCCATGAAGAGAACTGAGGAAAGCCAGGCCTTTTCTGTCTTTGGGTAGGGCCATCATTGTCCGGAATGGTGAAATCATTCCAATGTCCCGGGAGTTTACCCCGGAGACTGAGCGCCAGCGTCTTCAGTTGCTTGTAAGTAGGAACCAACTCCTCCCTGCTCCTGTTCTTTATTGGGTCTTGTGCCTTTCTGCACCCTCTATCCCTGAGGACTCCCACACCCCTACCACATGCACAGAAAGCTTCCTAATGGGAGTCTTCCAGGAGGCAGCTGTGTGGACTAAGAATTTCAAGGCTGGCTGAGCTGGTGGCATCATGCAGCAGGAAGGAGCCTGGGTTGGCCTTGCCCTCCCACTGTGGCCCTAGCTGAGGAAGGAAGTAGTCAGAAGTGGGGGAAGGGAGCAGCAAAGGTCCTGAAAGGCAGGATGAATTAGTACTTAAACACATAGGCTCTGGAGCCTGGCTGCCTGGAGTTGAATTCTGGTTTGCTGTGACTTTTGACAATTCCCTTGACCTCTCTGTATGTCAACAGTTCCTGCCTTGTGGGCGGGTGTGAGGAGTAGACATGTTAATTTATGTTAATATTAGAATAGTGCACAGGAACGGTAACCTTTATTTGAGGGCCTATAATTAACATCATCTATGTATTGTCCCAGGGAGTGCTGTGAGTATTATGCCTCCTGGCCCTCTACTCTGTCTGGCTATTTTCAACCCTAGGGCTTCCTGAAACCAGAGCTGCTGGGCAGTGAATTTACCCACCTCGAGTTCCCCCGAAGAATTCAGCCCAAGGAGCTGGGGCAGAGGATGCTGTACAGGGACCAGAACATGACTGGATGGTAACACTTCCCTCAGAGCTGGGGTTGTTTCCATGGCAACATAACTAGTCCCTCACCTGCAGCAAGGTGGAAAGTGGAGGCTGGGTCAGGCTGGGAGTTGGGGGTCATGGTCCTTCTAAGGGTTTGTGTGAGGGTGAGCGGCTCCGAGGGGACAGGGGCTTTGATGCCTGGGTGATGCCTCCTGTACTCCCCCTCCCCAGGGCCTACAAAAAGATCGAGCTGGAGGATCTCAGGTTTCCTCTGGTCTGTGGGGAGGGCAAAAAGGTAAACTCCGTGGTAGAGGTGGGAGAGGGCAGGAGAACCTACTATGACTTGTCTAGGGAGGTGGAGGCTCTACCTGTGGGTAGGGGCAGGAGGGCTCTGTGGTTTCAGAGAATCTGGGAGAGGACTAAACAGTAGCACCTTCCTTGTTTCCCTCAGGCCCGAGTGATGGCCACCATTGGGGTGACCCGGGGCTTGGGAGACCACAACCTTAAGGTCTGCAGTTCTACCCTACCCATCAAGCCCTTCCTCTCCTGCTTCCCTGAGGTGAGTTCTCTGGGGTCCCCCCAACCACGCCTTCCTTCCTCTGGGGTTCTTGAGCTGGCTGTCATCCAGGATCCCTTTATCTTCAAGCTTTGTCCCACAAACCCCATACCTCAGTTCTGTCTGCCATCTCTCCCCACCAGGTACGAGTATATGACCTGACACAGTATGAGCACTGCCCAGACGATGTGTTAGTCCTGGGAACAGATGGCCTGTGGGATGTCACCAATGACCGTGAGGTAGCCGCCACAGTGGACAAGGTGCTGTCAGCCTATGAGCCCAATGACCCAAGCAGGTAGGGGTTGCGTGACATGGTAGTGAGGTAATAGCACTGGTAAAGGAAGGGGCAAAGGGAAACAGTGCTTGGGGACCCACCTGTGGGCCTGTGTATCTTTCTTCCCATACACATGTTGGTGCATAAATGTACACATGTACTCCTGGCAGGTATACAGCTCTGGCCCAAGCTCTGGTCCTGGGGGCCCGGGGCACCCCACGGGACCGTGGCTGGCGTCTCCCCAACAACAAGCTGGGTTCCGGGGATGACATCTCAGTCTTCGTCATCCCCCTAGGAGGGCCAGGCAGTTACTCCTGAGGGGCTCAACTACAGGCCTCCTACCAGCATCCCATTTCCCAGCCCAAATTCTGAAGCTGTCTCCTTGACCCTTCTTTAGTGGCAATTTAATCAACAAAGGGATGTCTGATAGAACCAGAATTATAGCTATTGGCAAATAAACCAGATGGATAAAGATGTGTGTCTTTATTTGCTTTGATTAGAAACTGAAAGGTAAGAGGAAGGGAAAAGAATACCGGAACAGCTCTAAAATTGTGGTTTTCCTGTTTCTTTTTTCTGCTCTCCCCTCTTCCCACTCAGTGCCCTCACACTGAGTGTTCCCATCCACTTCTGTGGCTTCCATCTGTTGATGTCTTCCAAAGTGGTATATGCAGCCCAAACTTCCTGACCTTTATGTGGTGTGATCAAAATATGTGGTTAATGTTTAGATTTTAAAAATTTATTACAGTAAGAGACACTTTGCCATTAATCACCCTCAAAATACTTCCCCTTGCTTTGAACACACTTATCCTATTGTTTTTGCCATTTCTGAAGCAGTACTGCAAGTCTTTTATGTCTTTATGGTGTATGATAAAAAATACAGTGAATGCTACTCATGAGTGCCATCGAATGGAAAAGCAGGTCTGTAAACACATTGGAGTGTGTCCTTGTCCATCTTATTCAAGGGATCTGCAACTATGCAACTTCTGGCTCTTCCCCAAAGTCAAAATTACCATGAAAGATAATTGTTTTTAAATTAATTGAGGACACTGACACAGCCATGACAGAGCAACCAAAGATAGCCTTTTACTGTAATTTTCAAAAAAAATTTTTTTAAACATTCACTGTATATTTTGATCATACCTCATAGCCTGCACATCAGTGTGATCTCTGAAACATCTCCCAGACAGCCCACTCATGCTTCAGCTCAGCACACCTCAAAATGAACTTACCATTTTCTCTATGAATATATTCCTTCTGCTTCATCCTCTCAATGGGCACTAGCCTGGCTGCTCAAATTAGAAATCTTGGAGTTGGTTACCCTTGGCTTTCATTTCTTCCTCATCATGCTGAACAATTACTAAGTACAGTCATGTGCTACATAATGACAGTGGGCTATTTTTATGACAGTGTATATATACCATATAGCCTAGGTGGGTAGTAAGCTATACCATCTTGGTATATATAAGTATACTCTGTGATGTTCACACAACAAAATCACCTAATGGCAACATTTCTCTTAATATATCCTGATCATTAAGGGATGGATGATGATACACACACACACACACACACACACACACACACACACACGTTTGTAGTCCAGGCTGGCCTCAGCCTCAGCCTCCCAAATGCTAGGTTTATAGGCATTTACCACCATACCCAACTAGGTTTTATATATATACATATATATGTAAAAAATATGCATATATGTATAAAAATATATGTACGTATATATACGTGTATATATATGTATATATATATATATTTTTTTGGTGCTGGGGATTGAACTCGGGGCCTTGCACTTGCTAGGCAAGCACTCTAACCACTGAGCTAAATCTCCAGCCCCATATATTTTTAAATATTTCATATTTGTCCATTACCGTCTACCCTCATTATCACTTTAACTCTTTATTAAATCAGCTTCCCGACCTCAGTGGCTCCTTATTATACCTAGAACAAAATAGGCATTCAACACCTGGGCATGGTATATGAGGACCTTTGTGGTCCAGCTACTGTTTCCTTCTCCAGCTACTGTTTCCATCTTCTACTGTCACACCACTCTCCTGGGGTTCCCATAACTTGGTGGGCCTGTAGTAGTCCCAGCTTATCTAAAATCTTCTCCTTATCTTGAACATGTCACCTGTCCTTCTATAGGATGCCCAGCCCAGACATGCCTCCCGGTGGTGATTACCTCCTGGATTAGAGTTGTCCATGAGCTCCATGTGACATTCAATAAATGTTAGCTAGCTTACAATTGTGTTCTTCCTTTAGAGTATAAGTTATTTGAAGGCAGGAAGAAGTGTAGCACACAACTTGTTCTCGATAAGTGCGTGAGTGAATTAAGTGGCTTAAGGAACAAACTGCTCTGGACCTGTTTCCTCATTTATCAAATATATGGGTTGTACTTAAGATCTTTAGGGTCTGACTTCCAACATGCATTCGTTCCGCAAATATTCGTGAAAGCCTACCATGTGCCACAGACTGCTAGACAGAGGGGAGCAGTTTTCCCGAACGCACCAGTGTTGGGGCCACACAGGCTTATGAATTCTTGATGTCACAAATCACAAACATCTGCTAAACTACTTCTCTGAGGCTCAGTTTCCTTACAGGCAAACGCTCTGTGATGAGTAATATTAAAAGGTTGAGCTACGTAATATATCCTGCAAGAGCCAATAAAATGTTGGTAGACTTCCTCCTCTGTCCACCTCCTCAGCTGTCTCACAAGAGATACGCGTGTGGGTAAATGTGTAACATGCCAGACCCGGGTAAGTCCCTAACGGCACAATACAATAGGAACGGGAGCTGACTTTCCAGCTGGAGTTCCGGAAGAATTTCCAGGAGTTCTCTTTGAGTAGGCAGGAATTAGACACATGGCAATTCCAGGCTGGAGAAGAAGGGGTTGTGAAGCCGAATGGTGGTCCGGGTCTGCAAGGCCTTGAAAGGTCTTCGAAGCCAGGGATGATACTGGCTGTCCTCAATGACCCTAGGAGCTCAGCGTGGGCATCTTCCGCGCCCGGTTTCCCAGTACCGCCTCCCTCGAAGGCCCAGGTGGAGCGGGAGCGAGTGGCTGCTTGGCCACCGGGGGGCAGCAGCGGCCCTCCCTGACCCCACCCCGAGCGCCTCTCAACTTTCCCGACGCCGGTCCGCCCCTAGGGGCTGGTAGGCGGGGCAGGGGCTGAGTCCTTGGGGGTCTCGCCGCCCGGCTCAGCCCACTCCTTAGCCATGCAGGTGTCTGCGGGCCACTCTCTGGGCCCCGGGGCCGGCCGCGGCCGCCCGGGGCTGGGGTCGGCCGGGGGCGGAGGCGGAGCCAGGGGCCGCCCCGCGACCCTCCCCCCGCCGGCCGCCCCGCCCTCCCCGCCGCGGCGCTGAGGAGGGCGGGGCGCGGCCCCTCCGGTCAGTCTCAGCCTCCGGCGCCGGCCGCGCAGCGGGAGGAGGCGGCGGAGCCGAAGGTACCCGGGCCTGGGGCGGGGGACGGCGGGCGTCCTGCAAGTCTCCCCGGGAGAGCGCTTTCCCGCTTCTCCGCTGCCCCGAGCTCGGGGCGCGGCCGGGGAGGGGGCTTCGACCCGGGTGTGGGCCGCGTTCCCTCTTCTTGGACGGGCGTCCGAGCTGTACTGGGGTCCGGCCGGCCTGGTCCCTCTCCCGGCGGCAGCCGGGGACCCCCCGGAATTACCTGGCAGGGCTTCTCGCCTCCTGATGTCCTGACCTGAGCCCCTCCCCTGCCCCTCCCAACTCCCCGGAACCTCCCCCGCGGGGCGAGGGGGCAATTTGGGTCTCCGCGAGGGAGCCCAGCCCGGGCGGCGCGACGGGGACCGGGAGTGGGGTGGGGGGTGGGAATCTCCAGGCCCGGAGGTGAGATGGCGGGAGTAGTGGCAGGGTGGGACCAGTGGGGGCTGCCACTGCTTAACTGGGTCTGGACTCAGCCCTAGAAGATTCTTGGGGTCTGCTTGGGATGAGGGGGTAAAGGGGACCTGTGCGTGTGCGTGTCTGTGTGTGTGTATGTGTGTGTAAGAACCCCTCTCGAGCCAGCCTTAAGATTATCCTGGGAGTTTGGGCTGGGGAACCTGAGGCCGAGTTCTTTGACTCTGGCTTCAAAGTTGAGGAAGAGTCATCTCCTGAAGACTGATTCCTTCCTTGGACTTCAGGAGAAGTGAGCAGGGTACAGGGCCCTTCGAGAGAAGGGCCCACAAATCCCAGGCTCTATTCCAGGCTCTGCGTGGGATTTGGCTGCCCCTCTTCAGGTCAGTGGGGCAGTTCCTCTGGGGCGGCCTCTCACAGGGAGCTGTTGTCCGTGCCGTCTTGGCCTTGTGCCTAGTGTCCTGGCCTAGCCTGGGCTGCCTGTTCTTTTGACCCAACCAGAACTGTGGGGAAAATCTGAGCTGAGTCTCCAGGTCACTTAATGTGTACCCCTGCCTGGCACCACCTGTGATCACCCAGCAGTGATCACCCTCCATCAGCACCGGCCACCCTAGATTGGGGCCACCCTGGCCTGTGAAATCCTGGTGTCAGTCAGCTGGCTGAACTTCCTAGGTACCCCTTTTTGAAGGGGATCTGCTGGCTGGAGTAATGCCTTCTTACCTGTCTTTTGGGATATCTGGGAGCGATACCCCAAAAGAGCGGGGAGAGTGTGGCTGTGTACTCTCAACTCCTATAAATTCTCTGTGACTCACGTCCTCTTCCCCCACATCCCAGTTTTGTGAATGTGTGTGGAGGGAGAGGGAGGGGCTGCCCAGGATCCTGCTGTTGAAGAGAAGCAGCCTGGGGCTGGAGTACTCTGCTTCCTAAAAGGCAGACCAAGGCCAGGGCATGAGGTGGTGGTGGTATGTGGAGTGTAGAGTTCAGCCTAGCTTGACAGGATGTGAGACTCAACAGCCAGGTTCGGGGCAGAGATCAGGTTACTGTCCCCCTCTTAACCGGTTGGTGATAGGACTGGGCCTCATTTGTCTCTTCTTTTGGGGCTCCTCCCAGCTCAGGCTCTAGCCCCCTCCCCCTTCCCAACAGCCTTGACTTCCACTCAGCACCAGGGCCCGCCCTCTTCCTCCTAGGCTCTAGGCCTGGGAACTCCTGCCAGCTGGAGGTCAACTCCCCCTCAGAGAAGGAGGAAATAAGGGAAGCTGCGAAGGTGTGATGCACTGTTGGTTCACGTTGCTGGGGGCGAGGGACACAGGCAAACCCGGGAAGCTGACTCCTTGCCCTGAGTCACAGGGAGGGGTGGGCAGGGCTTAGAAGTGAGCTCCAGAGAGGGAGAAAGGGGCTGTCCCAGAGAGTGGGTGGAGGTGATTGCCCAGTGGATTATTTTCAGTCACTCTGCTGTGGTGGATGTGTGGCTCCCTACAGTGTGGTCATTGTCCCCAGCCGGGGGCTGAGTGACCCAGTGTTGTTGCCAGACCCCAGAGGAAGGAGAGAGGAAGGCAGGCTGCCCAAATGCAAGCTGTGGGCATTGCCAGGACTGAGCCTCCTTTGTGTGACTCCCAGCTTTGGGTACTGGGTGGGATGGGTCAGGGAAGCTGCCTGGCTGCTGCCACTCCCCTCTGTCTGGGTTTCTCTGCTTCTGCTCTCCTTCCCACCTCTGCGGGCCCGTGTAGAAAAGGTACAGGCTCTTGAAGCATGCAGTTTTGATTTGAATTCTGCCACCTGTGTGCCAGAATACTTGTCTAACCCTCACTGAGCTTGAGTTTCCCAAAATGGGAAGTGTACCATAACCCAACAGGCGTCTGGGGTCTGAGGAGGGTAATTTTGTCAAAATACCCAAAGTAGTGCAATATATCTATGGGCTGTACGAATATTCTGCCCCTTACCCACTCACCACCTGGAGCTGGTTCTGCTACTCTGTGGTCTTGGAGAGGGGCTCCTCAGTTGTTACTAGGCAGGCATGATTTGTGCCGAGGGACAACCTGTTCTAGAATGTGCCTTACTATTAAGCTTTTAATGTTTCAAAATCCTAATCCCTGATAAGCAAAGGCTGGCTCTTTGGGAGACATCTCTGAGCACTTCTCTCTAGGTATCCAAGCGTCCCCAAATTGAGTACAAGAGACCAAAACTCAAGTTTTCTGGTTCTCAGCCTGGGCTACATAATGAGTTCAAGGCCAGCCTGAACTACAGAGTGAGAACTTGTCCCAAGAAAAAGTGTGTTCTTCCTCCACCTCCCACTGGTGTGTTCTAACCCATCAGAGACCTGTCCTTGGCCCGCAGATTAGGAACTTCAAGGTCTGGTGCCTGCAGAATTGGTCCTTGGCAAGAACATGCTTGAACAAGTTGTTTGTCTTTTTCCCCCTTCCATTGCTGGATGCTTGGTTTCCAGGGGTGTTCTCGGGGCTTTAGAGAAGTGTTTGGAATTACTAGCTTTTTCCCCAGTCCCCACTGCCTTTTGCCTGCCAGCCCCAGCCATGGCTGCGATCCGAAAGAAGCTGGTGATTGTGGGGGATGGTGCCTGTGGGAAGACCTGCCTCCTCATCGTCTTCAGCAAGGATCAGTTTCCAGAGGTCTACGTCCCTACAGTCTTTGAGAACTATATTGCAGACATAGAGGTGGATGGCAAGCAGGTAAAGCCCAAGAACCCCTTCCTATCTGCCTTGGAGCCCTGCCCTTGGTTACATAGGGACCCAGTATGTCCCCCTTACCACCCCTGCCCATTCTTGCTTCATTCTCCTTGCTGGAACCTGTGGAAACTAGGAAGTGATACTGTAGTCTTAGGAAACCTGGATCTGTCTCCTGGCTTTACCAGGTGCTGGCTCTGTAGCCTGGTCCAAGTCACTTTGCTCCTTGGTTTCAATTCCCCTCTCTGCAAAATGGAGTTGATGGCAAGACCTCCCCAAAAGCGTTTATATGAGAATTAAGTAAAATGTGCTCACAGTGGTAACTCATATACTACTACACAAAAGCCAAATGCATTTTTAGATTTTTTTAAAACTCACCTAGTTTGTTGTGTGACAGTGATTAATATAATGCCTGGCACATAGCGGGTGGTTGCTGGATTGATGCTCAGGGAGCCTAGAGCCTCAGTAGTTCCAGAGAAGACCTCTGGGTGGCAGGGTTAGGGCCCTCAGGCCAGCTGTTCACTGGCCCTGTGCTGGCAGGTGGAGCTGGCTCTGTGGGACACTGCGGGCCAGGAAGACTATGATCGTCTGCGGCCTCTCTCCTACCCGGACACTGACGTTATTCTCATGTGCTTCTCCATCGACAGCCCGGACAGCCTGGGTGAGGGCACTGGAGGGAGGGACAGAGACCTTCCCATCAGCCATCTTCAGAGGCTGAGGCTGTGGGCATGGGGATGCAGGGTCACCCAGGCCCTGGTGGCTTCCCTTGCTCTGGCAGCTGTGACCCTTGGGA
Source organism: Hystrix cristata (assembly GCA_004026905.1). Classification (NCBI taxonomy): domain Eukaryota; kingdom Metazoa; phylum Chordata; class Mammalia; order Rodentia; family Hystricidae; genus Hystrix; species Hystrix cristata. The sequence continues at coordinate 117,514 of PVJO010002095.1, read as the reverse complement.
GGATGTACTAAGGAGGGGTCTCGAGCTCTGAAAGGGGCTGTCAGGCTGAATAGCCTGAGACTGCTGTGGGAGGATGAGGGTCCCCTCCCCTAAGTGGTGACACTGATACCTGTTGGGACTTGTCTGCACAGAAAACATTCCTGAGAAGTGGACCCCGGAGGTGAAGCACTTCTGCCCTAATGTGCCCATCATCCTAGTGGGGAATAAGAAGGACCTGAGACAAGATGAGCACACCAGGAGAGAGCTGGCCAAGATGAAGCAGGTGGGTGGGGCCGCTCAGGTGGGAGCCCTCAGGAAGGTGTTCTCTGAGCGCTGCACACTAGGAAAGAAAGGAACCTTCTCTCCAGCCAGCTGCTAGGTGTTAGAGGTGATGGTGAGAGCTACCTCCTGCTCTCCCACATGTGCACGCTGCTAAGAACCCAGTTGGGATTTTCCTTTATTCTGGTCTTTGGAATTGGAACTACTAAAACGAGCAAGTCCTTATCCTGAAAGACAGTGCTGGTCTCACTCAGGGTGTGCAGACTGTGCCATCAGAACACACTAGGGGAGGGAGGCTGTGCCTTATCAGTGGCCGGGAGGCAAGCCCAGAGGGCCCTACTCAAGGTCCTGCTAAGAAGCTTTCTAGCCAGAGGACCAGTTTACCACAGGAAGCTGCCAGGATATGAAATGTAGAATATCTTGCGAGGATGATTATGGTGAGGTTTTAAACTGGGGACTTTCGTCCAGCCTGCAAGTTAGAAAAAATATCCTAGTAGCTAGAGGATAGATTGAAGATATGGGAATGGGGTAGGGAGGTCAGTTAGGAGCTGGAAGTCATTTAGGAGTGAAAAATGTATACTGTTGTGGGTGAGGCAAGGAAGGAATAGACTGGAGAGAATTTCCAATGTAAATATGCATCTCACCCCTGCCTGCGGTAGCTGAGGACCTGGGTGCTTGTTGGGGTTAAGGCAGGAGATACTGTACTAATAGGTGTCCAGCCACTGGCCAGCCACCAGCTTCCTTTGACCTTTTGTCTTCTAGGAGCCTGTTCGATCTGAGGAAGGCCGGGACATGGCGAATCGTATCAGTGCCTTTGGCTACCTTGAGTGCTCGGCCAAGACTAAAGAGGGGGTTCGGGAGGTATTTGAGATGGCCACTCGAGCTGGCCTCCAGGTTCGCAAGAATAAGCGCCGGAGGGGCTGTCCTATTCTCTGAGATCTCCCTTGGCTCCCCGATTTGGCCCCCCCCCCCCACCGCTTCCTTCACAAGTGTGTATAAATAACCCACCCACCCTCTGCACCCTCTTAGGACTCCATGCTGAAGGCACTCTTTTCAGTTCCCTCCTGCCCAGGACTGCATTGAGTTTCCCAGCCCCAAGGTGGTGGCGGGCCTTCCCCCTCCCTCTCTCCCTCTGGGAACCAGGCCTGTGTCCTGTCCCTCCTGAGCAGAGGCCCTGCTCCTGCTGCCTTAGCCCAGGGGTGGGGCTGTCGCTCCTTTGGCCTTCCTCAGAGGACAGTCACACACCAGCACTTTATACACTTCTGGCTCCCAGGAGCATATCTAGGGTAGGGGACTGGGTTTCTGTTCTGGGCACGGAACTTTGTCTATGACTGCACTTGGTGGGGGGCATGAATAAAAGTTGCAGGTTCCATTATGTGTGTGGCAGCTTCCTGTCTTTCCCTCCTGGTCCCTACCCTGGATACAAGCCTCGAGTCTCACCTCTCTTTTCATTCCTAAATTTTTGCCAGGCTGGTCCCCAGTCTGCAAAGGCAGGACTACAGTGGCAGGGTGGAGTCTCAGAGCTAAGAATGAGGTCATGCCTGGCTCCAGGCCTAGGAGGCAGGCGAGGGGTGTGGTCTGTAGCAGGGGCTAAATTTAGAGACTTGTGGGTGGCTCCCAAACCCACTGGGTTTCCTCCTCTGGATTTCAAAGGGGCGTGGCCCTGGGCAGGGTGTGACAGTCTCACCCTCCTGCGGGGTCAGTTTGGGAGTACAGGAACCTGGGACCAAGCTGAGATGAGCAAGAGGCTTTTGTATAGCACAAGATTTTGTTTTCGGTTTTGCTTCCCCTCCCCTCCCCCAAACGTTAGCAGCTTAATTTCTCCGCAGCAGGAGAAAGGGTGGAATGGCTTGGTTGTAAACTCCTCCCCCCAGCCTTTCTGCCCCTTGGAGGGGCAGCTCAGCTGGGTCTTGGTTCAGGGTCGGGTAGCAGGGGTTAAGGCCTGGATGGTGTGAGAGGTGGGTGGCTGTGTCTTCAGAGCTCGTTCCTCCATTCTGGCTCCACTTGCACAGATAGGCCCCCTACACTGTCCTGCTCCTGGGGGAGGCAGTCACAACCACAGGGCCCTAGAAGGAAAGAGTGTGCTTCGTTTTCTTTACATCTCCCCAGCACTGTCCCAACCTGTCCCACCCTATCCCAGTCATACCTGAGGTAGAAGAGCTCAGCTTGCTCAGACTTTGGAGTAAATTCTGTCCCTGCTGCAGGTCCAGTGTGGCAGGAAAAGGGCACCCAGTGTACCCCCCATTTTCCTTACAGAACTCCAGGAATCTGTGGGGTACAGTGGCATAGACGCACATGGAGCTGTGCAGGTCTGGCAGAGGGGTAGCTGCAGAGCCTGGAGGCCCAGCCTCGGTCCTGCCACATCGGAACCATAGTTGTTCAACCTCAGAATGTCAATCATGTACAAGTAAGATGGGGATGTGGTGAGGATTAACCCACGGAAGTATTCACTGAGCCATAAGCAGCTGCTTAATAAAGCTGTACCTGTGCTAGGCTGGGGTTTGTGGCCACCAAGAGGGGTTTTGGGGTGGGAATGCTCACGCTTTCCAGTCAGGGTCATGGCCCAGGAGAAGGGGGTTTCCCACTACGATCAGCAAAGCTTTGGCTCGGGTTACAGCCACGTTGAACCTCTGGAAGGAAGAAGGGCAGGGTCACAGAGGGGAAAGGCCTGAGGAAGGAACAATTCCTGCCACCTAGAAGCCCTCAAACCTTGGGGTTCTTGAGGAAACCCAGGTTGAAGTCCAGATCCAGCTGCACAAAGCTCTGGCTGCTTCGAACGGTGGAGATGAGGATGATGCTGCGTTCTTGGCCTTGGAATTCTTCTACAGAACCCACCTGCAGCAGAGGGACGCCAGACCCAAGAGCAGGTGGGTTTGAGGAAGGGAATCACAGGGACGAGCCCTGCCTCAGGGGGCTTGCACTACAAGGAGGGTACAGACAAGTTACTTGGAAATCACAGATCAGTGGAGTGAGCCCAGAAGGGAACAGGTGGCTGCGGTGGAAGTGGAAAGCATAAGGATGAAGCCACTTAGGGGCATGGAGCTGGAAAGTTTCAAAGCAAAGCAAATAGCATTGCAGAGAACACGCTAACTCAAGGCAGTGATTCTGAAACTTACTAAGACTATATACAACCCTAAGCCCTAACCCAGACCCCCTAATCAGAACTTCCAAGGCACAGGCCTCTAAACCGTAAAGAGTTTTCAACCCTGGCTGCAAATGAGAATCACCTGAGGAGCTGTAAAAACTGTCAGTGCTTGGCTCTGCCCCAAGATGCTGTGTTAATTGGCTTGGTGGGGCCCTGGCACTGGCAGTATTAAAAGTAATCTAGGTGGTTTTTATCTGCATCCAGTGTTGCAAACCACCACCCAAGAGAGAAAGCGGCCAACTACTACAGGGTGGTGGGACAATATCATAAGACAGGTGGAGACAGGAATTTGGACTTCACCCTTAGGGCAGAGGCCTCAAACATGCCTGATCACAAGAATGACATGATGTGGGTGCTTGTTAAAACACACAGGCTTTCGGCCCCATCCCAGACCTACAAGTTGTGACCTCCAGAAATGGGAGGCTTGGAGAGAGCCCCAGTTCTGTGCCGAGGCAGCAGGGATGGGACAGGGACATGTGCTGGACTGGAGCAGCAGCCCAGAAGCTGAGGTCTCTGGAAGTGGGGAAGCGAGGGGTACACAGGAGGCAGAGAGCAGGAGTGAAGGTAGAACAGTGTCACCTTCAAGTCCTTGATATCATCCAGTCCCCGAAGCTCCTTGTCAAGTTTAGTGATGCAGTGCCGGATTTTTTCCACCTGGTGGGAGGGAAAGGTGTCTCTCTCGAGCCATCACCCCAAGGCATGAGGGAGCAAGGCAGGAGATAAGGGAACTAGGGGCAAAGAGGGAAGGAGCAGCTGACTTCTATGATCTTTTGACATCTGAGGCCAGCAGAGGCCAGGGGTCCTGGAGCCTCTGCCTACTGGTCTGGTTGTTAGGGAGGCACCACCTGGGAGGAGGTCCCACATTTGCTGGAAACTGAAGGCCTGACCTGCTTCTGGTATGGTGAGATGATGCCCACGCTTCGGGGGCTCAGGCGGGCTTTGCCCTTCTTGGAGGAAGGGGCCAGGAGCAGCTTCAGGTAGGAAGTCACTGTGGCAGCCTCTTCAGGGTTGAAGAAGGATGGGCTATTGCCCTCGCGCTCATCTTTGCCCATTACGCCATGAAAGATGATGGGAAAACCCTGGACACAGGGTCAGAGGAAACCCTCAGCCAGACCTTCCAACCTGCGCCCCCCAACACACCTCCAAACTCTTCCAGGAAATAAGGAGGCTTAACCAGGGTGACAAAGAGAAGGACCCACAGCATCCACTCAGCCTCCTCTTGCCCTGTATCTTCAGTTAGGAGGGAAGTGGGAGTCAGGGGTGGTGGCCTGAGCCTTGCCCTGACGGCTCAGCCTTACTTGTCAAAGCACAGCCTCACCTTTCGAGGCAGACCTTCCCAGCGGCAGAATCGTTCTCGGTCTACCACGTCTGCACAGGCCTGCAGCTCACCATCATAATAGAGCTGGTTGGGAATGTCCAGGATGGTGGGATGAGACCTAGTGGGCAGGGGGAAGAAGAGCAAGACCAAGGACTGGGTTATCTCTCTTCTGCCCTGGAGAACCCCTGCCCCAGGTCCATATACATTATCCTCCTGCGGGCCTACTCCCTGCACAACAGGAACACTCATTTACAGTGTCTGCTGCCAGGCACCAACCACAGAAAGCAGAATCAAATGCGATTCCACAAAGCTGGATTTCTTTAACCAGCCAAATTATTATTTTTTTGGGGGGGTGCTGGGGATCGAACTTGGGGCCTTGTGCTTGCTAGGCAAGCACTCTACCACTGAGCTAAATCCCCAACCCCCAGCCAAATTATTTTATTTACTTATTTTTGTGGTCCTGGGGACTAAACTCAGAGCCTTCCCACTGAGCTCTATCCCTGGCCTTTCATAAAATCTTTTTGAGACAGGGTTTCACTAAGCTGCCTAGGCTGGACTTGAATTTGAGATCTTCTTACTTCTGTTTTGTTTTGGTTTTTGGTTTTTTTGAGATAGGGTCTCCCTATACAGTTCAGGCTGGCCTTGACCTCTATATATTCCAGGTTGGCCTTGAACTCCAGGTGATCCTCCTATCTCAGCCTCCCAAGTGCTCGGATTACAGGTGTGCACCACCACACCCAGCTTGTTTTGTTTTTGAGACAGTCTTGACACGTAGTCCAGACTGGCCTTGAATTCGCCATGCAGACCAGGCTGCCCTCAAACTCCAGATCCTTCTGCCTTAGCCTCCCAAGTGCTGAGATTACAGGTATGAGCCACCAGACCCGGCTCCAAATTACTTTTAAAAACTAAGAAATTAGGATTCCATTCTCAGGACCGTACAAAAACAAATTATCGGGCTTGGGGATTTAGCTCAAGTGGTACAGTGCTTGCCTGGTAAGCACAAGGCCCTGAGTTCAATCCCCAGCACCCCCTGCCAAAATTATCATCTAGCACCATTATTGAGTGAGATATATTAAATTTAAAAAGAAGCAATGACATAATAACTGACAGCAAACTCTTAGTGACAGCCTAATACCCACCTAAGCATTTCTGATGTCTGAACTCATTTACCAGAAGAAGTCTATAAACCAGGCACAGTGGCACACACCTTGTAGTCTCAGCCCCTGGGGTGGCTGAGACAGGAGGATCACTTGAGCCTGAGAGTTTGAGGCCAGTCTAGGCTACAAAGAGAGGCCCTGTCTAAAAAAGAAACTATTCTCTCTATTTTTCTCATTTCTTCTTTGATTTCCCGGAAACTTCATCTGAGAAGCACACCGGACACATTCTTAGTATCCCACCACCCCCAGTGTACAGACAAGCCAAGTAAACTAGTCCGGAATGAAAGCATTTGCTAAATCACACAGACAAGTAGCAGACATCGGGCTAGAGAGGAGACCTCTGGCCTTCCAGTTTACAGTCTTTCTGCATCACAGCCTCTGAGCAACAGGCATGCAGAGCAGAGCCTGCGGCGGGCTTCACAGAGGCAGGGAAGGTCTGGGGAGCAGCAGAGGTGAGGGTGCAGAAATACCTGTAGTTGCGCAGCAGCTTGGTTATGAACTGGGGGTTATAACCACTGGGCCCCTTCTTGTACAGGGTGTTGTAGGTGAGCAGCCGCTCCAGCAGCGAGTACCCCAGGCCGTGCTTCTGTGTCAGCGGAGAACGCAGCACAGGCCCCAACTGCCGAGGGTCTCCTGCCAGCACCAGCTGCCCTCCTGGATTGCCGGTCTCCTTGACTTCCATCAGTCCTGGGAGGCAGGGGTGGTGTGGAGAAAAGATGGGTGGTGGAACCTCCCAGAGCATCAGGAGGGTGCTGTGTGGCAACCCATTGGTCCCCTCACCTGCTATGGCCACCAGACTCTCAGGCTCCATGCAGTGGCCGGCCTCATCAATGAAGATGTGTGTGAAGTGATCGATGGGAAACTGGGCCGACACCAACCTGGGAGGTGTCAGGCCAGGCAGGAATTATACCCAGGTGCCCAGCCACCAAACCTGAATGCTCACCCAAACTGGCCCCTCGCTCACCCACCAGGAACGCTTCTCCCTCATCTCCCCAGCCTGCACCTCTACCTACACTAACAATCCAGAGACGCGCATACACTCCCCACCTGCCGGCAGTGATGAGGGTGGTAATTAAGACACGATATTCCTGCAGCTGCTTCTTGGCAGGAAATACATACTCCCCTTTCTTGGCATCCCAGTTACAGCAGGGCTGTGGATTGTGAAGGGACAAGGAGAATCAGCTTGGCGGTACCCATTCTTACCAGGGCTCTAGCTCTGGGCCCCCCACTTCAGCCACTCCCCTCACTTTGTAGACAAGGAGACTGAAGGGTCCTGACGCACCCGAAGTCACAAAGCACGTAACCAGGGCTCCTAGTTTCCCGCCTGTGCCCGCCCTGACGGCTTCCCTCGGCCTTCTGCACTTCTCTGGGTACCTTAATGTCCTCGGGCACTGCGCGGATGTCCCTGCTGTGGGCCAGGAGGCGGTAGATGGAGCTGGGCAGGTGGACCCGGAGCCGCTGGCAGAGGAGGTCGGCACCCGAATTGGACGGAGCACAGGCCAGGATGTGGGCTTTGGGCAAGTGCTTCACCACCTGAGGTGCAGGGAAGGATGGTGTGGGCAGCAGCTTCCTGAGACTCTGTGGTGACTCAGGCTGGGTCAATGCAGCATGTGCCTCCCACAGCCGAGGGAGGCAGTGGCATAAAAGGCAAGTTCTGACTCCCCACCCTTGCTGGGTAACTGCTGCAGTAAACATACGAGTCTATGATGACTGAAATGTAAATGGTGACTGGAAGAGTCATGCAATGTCTAACCCGCACAACTGCACTGAACAGCCACACTGACCCTAACTCCCCACCTCCTCTTGTACTGGCTGCTCGAAAGCAGGAACATTTAGGGAGCTAGAGGGCATCAGAATCTGGGGACAATTTCTCAGTGCAATTTGGGGGAGTCAGAGTGTAGGGCCCAGGTTTACATTTAGGCCTTACTTGCTTAATGGCCTCCACTAATGTGACGGTCTTGCCGGTGCCTGGAGGCCCAAAGACGATGTAGGGGGCCGGACGGGTGGTACCCATAACAATGTGCTTCAGGGCCTGCAGCTGCTCTGGGTTCGACTCCAGACTCCGGTCGAACAGCCTGGCAGAGGGGCCGGGAACCCAAACTTCAAGTCATCCAGCATCCCAGAGGCTTCCGTGACTCCATCCCCTACACCCACGCCAAGGAGCCCCAGAGCCCCCTGCCCAGTTTCACCTGAGCTTCACGTCTGAGGGCAGCAGAGGGACCCCGCGGGAGGCCACAGGAAAGAGCACAGGCCTCAGCAGCCAGCGCTCTGTCAGCTCCAGGGCTCGGTGCTGGACCCGCAGGGGCTGGCGGTTGAAGGTGAAGTTCACCTTGAAGGTCATCCCATCCACAAAGCGGTTCAGGAGGCTTTGGGCAGGGAGAGGGGTGGAAACCTCCAGTTAGGTGTGCTGGGCAATAGAAAGCCAGGCCCCTCTCCCTCTCCCACTACTCCAGTCCCTCCTTCCAACACCTCCGCACAAAGCTCTCTAGGAGAGACAGCTGCTGAGACAGCCCAGAGCCCCTGAAGAAAAGCTTCCTGCTGTGCACCCGGGGCCTCCCTTGTCTCAGGAAGAAACACCTCTTCTCCCTGGCCGCAGAGAGCCAGCGGTCATTCGAGCGGCGCAGGGTTTCGCCAACACCCACCTTTCGGAGAAGCTCAACTTGACTCGGTCCAATTCCACCTTATGCACAAAGCCCTTATAGGTGACGGGGTCCTCCAGGTGTGTCTCAGAGGTCAAAAGGGCAAACAGGTGGTCACCCCGTAGCACTGAGGGGCGGCTCTCAGTCACCCCGGGAACCTGTAGGGTGTGAATATATGCAAACTTCTATCTCAACCTCTCTGGACCTCTAACTCAAGACTCAGAGTTATGCCTCATTCCACCTCTTTTCTCTCCCCAAATAGAGCTACAGTCAAGGAAAGAGGAAGGAGGCAAATCTTCCCAAGCTGCTCAAAGGTGCTGAGCCCAGAATCCAAAACGGCAAGGCAGGATTTCAGGACCTGGAAGTCAGTTTCCCAGTCCATCCAGCTCTTGGCCACTTCGGTGCCTAGTCTTGACTTCAAAATCTTGTTAAAAACTCACTTCCTGTAGTACCGTTCCCTGATCATTCTTGTTCTTTCCCTTCCTACTTGTACCTGTGTGCAGAAATACATTCTCATGGGTAATTCTGGTAATTCATGGGTATGATGGCACATGCCTGTAATCTCAGCACTCAGGAGGCTGAATCAGGAGGATCATCATGAGTTTGAGGCCAGCCTGGACTACATAGTGAGGTCAAAGCCAGCCTAGAATATACATATACATGCGACCCTGTCTCAAAAACACACAAACAAAAAAAGAATTATCCAGTCCACCTCTGTGCTTTTTAGGTAAGAGACCTCTGGTTGAAAGAAAGTATTTCGAATGTAACCATTATATGTACATTGTACCAATACATGTTCTTGGTTAAAAAATAAAAAAAAAAGAAAAAAAAAAGAAAGAAAGTATTTCACTGGGTGTGGTGGTTCATGCCTGTAATGTAGGCAGTCTGGGAGGCTGAGGCAGGAAGATGGCAAGTTTGAGCCCAGCCTGGGGAACTTAGCAATTTAGTGAGACACTGTCTCAAAATAAAAACTTAGTAGCTCAGTGTGAACGCCCTGGACTCAACTGCCAGTCGAGTGAAGGGGTGGGGTTGGGGGGGAACACATGTCTTACCGAGGGCCACATAGCTGGAGGTAGCAAAGTCTGTACTAAACTCCATTTCCTACAATGCCACCTCTTTTTGGGCACAAGATGCACATTCTTTTTTGAGTTCTCTGGGACAGGATCCACTTCATGTTTTTCTAGGTTTGCCTTGCAGCTGGCAAGTGTCCTGCCACTGTTTATAGATCAGCTGACTTGATCCCCAGCAACCCACCCCTGCCGCACGCCCTGACCTCCAGAGTGAGCAGCCTGGAGTTCCGGTCCACAGGGTCCCAGGTCATGGGCACCGACTCCAGGTCATAGTGCCGGATATCACGCTCCATCTGCAGCTCCTCCAGGTGCAGCAGCAGTCGGAACTTCACTTCATAGTTCTTCCACTTCAGGCTTGTCTCCAGCTTGGCCCTGGCAGGGAGGGTTGGGGAGTGGCATGGCGGGGAGCAGGAAGAGGGTGGTTCTCCCTCTTCTCTTAAAACTCTGGAACTATGATGGCATAAGGAAGAAGGTAAGACCAGGAGGGGAGAGAAGTGGAAAGGGGGTGGAGTGGAGGCCTCAAAGGGAGCTCCGGCTCTTGCTTCCTTGCATATCCGTGGCCCTACCTGAGCCATGAACTGACATTTGCTTTGTGGATCCCAGCAGTCAGAACGTTCTCCCCTGACCCTCCCATGACCCACACCCTCCCCTCACTCAAATGTTTCTCTGTTCAAATGTCCCCTCCACAGACAGGCTAGAACTAATTGCAAAACAGCAAACTCATCCCCTTACCCTGCTTTAGTTTTAGTTTATGTAGTATTAGTTTAGGTCTTCATTGTACTCATCACTACATGAAATTATACAGCAAAGTTTTTAAGAAATTATAGGCTTGAAGGTATAGCTTACAGGTAGAACATCTGCCTAGACTGTGCAATGTCCTGGGTGTAACACTTAGCAGTGCAGAAAGAAAGGACAAAGAGCGAGGAAGAGAGAGAGACAGAGAGAGAGAGAGAAAGAGAGAAGGAAGGAAGGGAAGGAGAAGAGAGGGGAAGAGAGGAAGAGAGAGAGAGAAAGAGGAAGAAGGAGAAGATTTTAAGTGCTCGCTCTCCTCCCCTAGAATGGGCAAGGCCCTTCCTTGTGGACTGGTCCACCTCGAACAGAGCCCAGCACACAGAGCACTCTCAGTGAGGGAATGCATGAACAGGGACGGGGGTGCCGAGGACATAAGTACAGGCAATGGGAAGACACAGAGGAGAAGGAGGAGTGCAGGGTGCAGGGGCTGGCACATACTTGATATCAGTGATCTCCTTGGGGGCAGTGAAGGTAGTCGTTCTCTGGAGAAGGATGGGGAGCAGCTGCCAGAGGCGAGGGGGTGGGTGGTAGGCCCCCAGTGGCATACTGAGCTCCAGGTCATAGCCCTTAGCCCTGGGTGGGGGAGGAAAAGGAATCAGAAACAGGGACAGCCATCACTTCAGACTCTGGGAGTGACCCTCGGTGCAGGACACACGAGGACTTCTACAATAGGATTGGTGGTAGGCAGGCTCCATCTAGGAGGGTGGAGCTTGGCAGCTCATGGAGCTTCTGGTTCCAAGGTTGGACTATTCTCATTTGTGGCAGTCTGATACTTTGAAATGTTTTAATAATATTATACAGGACATACATGTTCACGAGAAGGAAAAAAATCAGGTAACAGGTTATAAAGAAGTGTATTACATTCTTACCATCCGAAACTACCAATGTTAACTTTTTTTTTTCAGTGTTAACTTTTTGATATATAGCCTTCCAAACTTTTTTCTTTGTAAATTTGAATTTTTTATACATATGTATTGTTAACAAAAAATGATGGTCTCACTGTGAAGGTTTGATTACAGGGTGTTATGGCTTGTATCCAGATGTCCCCCAAAACTTCATGTGCTCATAGGTGGGGCTTTTGGGAGATGGCTGGATCATGGGTGTGTAACGCTGGCATTAATGCTGTGTAACTAAATTGGTTTAGCATCGATCTGGGTGTAGATAATGGGTGTGGGTGGCACCAATCAATAGGCTTATTGCCTGGATGGACTATGCTGCTCTCTGCCTTCTACCTGCCATGCCATGCCATGGACTGTTTCTCCTCTGTGATACCCCTCTGCCATGCCACCCTGCCTTGAAGCCAACCAACTATGGACTGAAACCTCTACAAACTGTGAACTAAATAAACCTTTTCTCCTTTAATTTTGAGTGTCAAGTATTTTGTCTCAGCAACAAGAAAGTACCTTTGAGTGTCAAGTATTTTGTCTCAACAAGAAAGTAACTAAAATACATGGTTTGCTTTTTTTTGGGGGGGTGCTGGGGATCGAACTCAGGGATTTGCTCTTGCTAGGCAAGCACTCTAACCACTGAGCTAAATCCCCAGCTCCTGGTTTACCTTTTTTGGTTCTGTTGTTTTGTGAACCAGGGTTTTACTATGTAGCCCAGGTTGGCTTTAAACTTGCAGGAATCCTCCTGCCTCAGTCTCCTGTGTGCTGGGATTACAGGTGTGTACTACCATACCTGGCGATGGTTTGCTTTTGAAATTCATTATTATGTGAACATCTAGCTATGCCAAAAAGAGGTGTCTGCATGTATTACACAGGAATCTATTCATATGGAATGTCCAGGAGAGGGAAACCTAGAGAGAAGTAAACCAGATGAACAGCTGCTTAGGCTTAGGGGTGTGGGATAAAAGATGATAGGTGAAGGGTCTCTTTTTTGAGGGGTAATGAAATGTTCTAAAACTGATCATGATGATGGTTATACATATCTGTCATTATACTAAGATCCACTGAATTGTATTTGTAAACTGGGTCAACTGTATGCTAAGTAAATTTTCTCAATAAAGCTGTTTAAAAAAAAAGCAGGCTGGGGAACATAGCTCAGTGGTAAAAAAAAAATGTTTAGCAGTCATGAGGCCCTGGATTCGATCCTCAGGACAACTAAAATTTTTTTTTATTAAAAAATTAAAAAAAGAATCTAGGTACAATGACACATGCCTATAGTTGCAGCTACATGGGAAACTGAGATGGGAGGATCCCAAACTCAAGGCCAGCCTGGGCAACTTACTGAGACACTATCTCGAAATGAAATTAGGATGAGCCAGAGGAAAGATTTGTTTTTTGGTGCCAGGGATTGAACTCAGAACCTTGTGCTTGCTAGGCAAGCACTCTAACTGCTGAGCTAAATCCCCAGCCCCTCAAAATGAAATTTAAAAAGGGTTGGGAATTTAGCTCAGGGGTAAAGCACTTGCCCAGGATGGATGAGGCCCTGGGTTCTAAACTCAGAAACACAAAAAAGATTAAAAAAAAAAGCCAGGGAGAGATGTTTATAATGGGCTGTCTGATCATACATCACACAGTAAAAATACAAAAAAAAAAATTTTTTTTATATTTTTCATAAGCTCCTCAGATCTGTCAGTCTCCTGCAACTTGCTTCCTAGACAGGAAAGGTCTCTGGGACCCAGAGGAAAGGAGCGCTCGCGCCCAGTGTCCCCTGACCAAGGGCCCACACTATCTTGGTCAGGAGACACTGAGCCCGGAGCAGGCTGGAGGAATAGTTACCAGTCAGGTTTCTCCCCTTCCTCTATTCGGTTGGTCGCCATGGGGTTTCTAGAGACCTTGGTGCGCTGGAAGGGAGCTGTGGGCTTCAGTTGTGTAGCCAGAGGGCTGTAAGCGATGGCGGCCAGGAAGCGGGCAATGTAGAAAGTGCCAGCTCCTTCTGAATCTGACTCTCCAGGTCCCAGCAGCTCCCACAGCACCGTGGCTGGGAAGTAGCCCACAAAGCTGGTCTCACAGTGGACATGGAGCTCATAGCATTCGCCTGGAAGAGAGGATGGCTGAGTGAACAAAGGTGGTGTAGGGACCCCAAACACTCCCCCATGCCAAGGCAGGAGCCCACCGGACAGTGACCGGGTGCTTTCCCAAGCCCCAGCCCTGCCCAGGGCAAGTTCCCCATCCACCGAAGAGTCTGCCCTTTGGAAACCCACTCACCAGGGCCCAGGGGGCAGGGCAGCTCTTGGTCATTGTGGAAGGTGAACTGGGGTGTCCAGCACAGTGGGAAGAGGTGAGTGAGGGTAACAGGCTTGGTTCCTCCATTCCGAAGCCTCAAGGTCAGCACCTCCTTGTGGTTCAAATCCAGGTGGATAAGGAGCTGCTCATCTCGGGTTTCATGGGGCCCCTGAACTTCCACATCCACCCCATGCTTCCCGTGAAGATACTGAGCCCTGAGGAGAGCAGGAGTCAAGGGGTGGCAAGGAGAGAGAGGGCCTGGACTGGGGGTTGCCCTTGGAAAGTTTCAAGGTTGGGAGGCTGGCAAGGTACCAGCTGTGTTCAGGAAACCCACCCCACCTCCCAGATCAATTCCCTGCCTTCCCCCAGTCTTTGAGGCAGAGGGCCTTATCATAAGCCCCTTTCCTCAACCCCCATCCCCCGCACCCCCCCCGTGCATGTGCACGTGTGCGCGCGCACGCGCATGCGCGCGCACACACACACACACACACACACACACACACACACACACCTGTCATGAAAGATCGTAGCTAGCAGTGACTTGTGGTGTTTGCTGATATCTGATGCCAGCTTCATTTTCCTCTTTTCTGGGAACTGCATGTCGGTCCACCGGTCAAGGCCGAAGAACCTGACCTGAGACTTGGTGACATAGGCCAGATTTGCAATCTTCATTCCATATAGCATGGAGGAGAAGCCAGGGGTTCGATTTCCAGAGCTGCCAGAAGCAGAGGAGACTGGGAAGTGAGGGAAGGCAGCACCAGTAGGACACAGGGTAGCAGTGGGGTTGGCCTCTGTGGGTCACTCTGTGTCAGGCTGGGGACTAAGGAATTTTTTTGTGTCTTACAGTAAGGCAGTGGGACTTTTCAAGGCAAAATATAACAACAAGTTGTGGATTATGCACTTCTGAGGAGAAAAGGCCAATCATGGACTGATGACTGGAAGGACTTGGGGAACAGAGAGAAAAGAAACAGAGTATTTATTGGTGGTGGTGGTGGGGAACTTTGGGACAGAGAAAACACATGTATAAACAACCCACTGGAAAGAACTAAGGTCAAGGGGAAGCTGAATAAGTTGATTTAGAGGAGTGGATAAAGGGCCCAGTGGAGGAGGAGGGAGAGAAGGGGTGAGAGACAGCAGAGATGTCCAGAGTGTGGGCAAGGTGGCTGATCAGACAGCAGTTTCTACCAGGAGTCAAAGGGTGCAGGTGGAAGCCAAGCAGGAAGGGAAAGGATCCTTCTCCAGAGATCAAATAGCCTGGCTTTGTGCCTAGAGAGTAAAGACAGGGAAAACTGGTCAGCAGAATAGTAACCTAAAGTACAGCGTGTGGAACTCAGTTTAGTCAACTCAACAAACAGTTACAGAGGTCTGTTAGGTGCCAGACACTGCACTATATGATGGGGGGGGGGCAGTCCCAGACCTGCCTCGAGGAACACTCGGACGAAACCCATAAATTCCAGGGTGATGCTGGGTACGGGAGCAGTCACCACCAGGGCTCCCAGGGACACTGAACCTAGCCTGGAGGCGGTAGTAGGTCTCAGGCACAAGACAGAGTGCCCTGCAAGTGTGCAAAGGTGAAGGGTGTGCAAGAACCAGTATCCACCAATCTATCTGCATTAGCCCAGCTTACCAGTCAGAGCCTCGCTTTCTCTTTCTCCCTCCATCGAGTAGGGATAGCATGGGTTGCGGATGCAGCTCACCGTTAGAGTGCTTACCTAGCATTTGTAAGCTTCTGGGTGCCATCCCCAGTACCACAACAAGTAAGTAAGTAAATAAATAAAACAGAGAGAACACCACTTGTCTTCCATGAGTGGTTCACTGACACTATGGTAAACCACTTAGCCCAGTGCTTGGCACATAGGAGACCTCGGTAAGAGTGGGTGATGATTCAGTATCATATACAGTTTGCTGTAGTAGAGCGAAAAGTGCAAGGGAAGGAGTGGCAGGAGGCAGCAGAGATGGGCGGGGATCAGATCACGCAGTTTTGCTCACAAGGTCTAGAAGCCTCAACCTGAATGAATGTCAGCAATCCTTCACTTCCCTTTCCTGGTACCCAGGAGCTCAAGGACACTCCCACATGTGACATGCTTGACGGGTATATTTAAGATAGGGATGACCAACACCCCCCCCCCAATGTTTTATAGGGAGTGAAAGCAAATTTTTGCTCCTAAGAACTACAGTAATCTCTAAACTCAAGGCTAATCGACATGGTCATTCCACCAAGGTGTATGATAAGTTAGGAACATTTTTCTGCTGTCTGCTGCCTGGAACTCTGCCCCTTGCCTTCACCCCCGGCATATGAGAGCAGTACCATTCAGAAAACTTTGAGCTGCCTCTGATTTGTTTTGAAGAAATAATAAATAATTTGAAGGGATAATGGAAAAAGCCCAGTAAATGTTAGCTACTATTGTTAGTATTTGTATTAGTAGTAATAGTAGTACTATAGTTGCAGTAGTAGTAGGAATAGTAACAACTTACTTTCAGCCCACATCAGAGGCTACCCTGTAGTTACAGAACCACTGCTGTTGGTGGGTTTTAAGCAGGGGAGTGGCAAGATCATATGTGCATTTCAGATCACTCTGGCATCAGGACTGGAGGATGGATTTGCTGGAGGCAAGACTGTAGGCAGGGAGACCAGTCAGAAGAAGGCCACTGTAATAGTCTGGCTAAAAGATAACAAAGGCCTGAACGAGGCATCGGTAGACAACAAGGAGGGGCCAGATTAGATCTCATTCAGAATGTAAATTAGCAGAATGTGGTGAACGATACCAGAGGGAAAGGAGGCTGGGAAGAGGGATGAGTCTAACATACCCAAATCAGTGGGCTAGCTTTGGGGACTAACCCTTAGATAGGAGGTGAAGAGGAGGAGACGCATGTAGAGATGACCCTGACATTTGGGCATGCTGGCTTTGAGATTCCTGTGCTCATTGGCAGCTCTGGCTCCATGAGTCAGAAGTTGAGAACTCAGGCCAAAGTCAAGGTCAGAATTTAACACTTAGGTGGTACTTACAACCAAAGAAGTGCCTGGGATCTTCTCAGGGAGTGTAAGTAGTTTGAGAACAATCAAAGCCAGGACAACTCAGGGAGGGAAAACAGATGAAACCCTCAAGAGAGGGACAGAATCAGGAAAAGTCTCAAAATCAGGTGTCAGGATCAAATGCTGCTGAGGGATTCCGTAATAAAGGACTGAAATCAGGAGATCATCCATAACTTTCGCTAGAGCTTCTTAGTCTTTCAGTTCCCAAGTCTCATGGGTTGGGACACAAATTCAGGTATCTACAAAATCCAGGTCCCACAGCTATCTTCATACCTCAGGCATTCATTCAGTCTCATTTTGCATCATAGTGTAAGAATGGCCACACATCCCTCCTAACTGCACGATAAGAAAACAGGAGTGCAGGCACCTTGAAAAGGCAGGCGGATGGTGAATTTGAGACCAGCCTGGACTGCACAGCAAGACCTTGTTTTTAAGTAAATAAATCTGAAAAGATGAACAATTCAACTGGAAAATAAACATTCAATTTAAAAAACAAATGACCAAAAGAATATGAAAGCTAAGGGGCTGAGGATTTAGCTCAGTGGTTAAAGTGCTTGCCTACCAAGCATAAGGCCCTGAGTTCGATCCCCAGCACCAAAAAACAAAACAAAAAACACTTAAAAAAAAAAAAAGAATATGAAAGCTGCCCCACGTATAGAGAAATGCAAATTTTAAAAAGTGAGATATCGTTCCTTTTAGTGAGAGAAAAAAACAGTTCTAACACATATTTCTGTTACTAGACTTTTGGTTGTGGGGCTGTGATGATCTGCCTTGTGTCTGGTGTCTCAGTTCTTGGATCCTCCGCAAGATCTGCAGAGGTCCACCGCAAGGGAACAGAGTCAGTGAGCAGCAGGTTTAGCAAGCAGCTTTATTGGGTGGCAAGCACAGTACGCTCACAAGGGAAGTAATTTATCAAGGGTAGTACATTTTCAAAAAGGCGGAGTGGGTAGAGCTAGAGATGGCAACTGCCCTGAAGGGCAGAGTGGGCTTTCTTTGTAAATTTTTAGAACTTTGGGGAGAAATGGAGGGTTGTAACTAACTGCAGTGAAACTCCACCCATCCGTAGGAAGGAGAGTTTTTGTCTAACATTGTCTTGGTGGCTGGGGATTTAGCTCAGTGGTTAGAGTGCTTGCCTAGCAACTGCAAGGCCTTGAGTTCGATCGCCAGCACGAAAACAAAACAAAACAAAAAAAACATTGTTTTGGTGTCTCCCCCCGGAAGGAGGGTCAAAAACCACAGTGCAAATATATGCCAATGAGATCTAATTGCGTCACTTTGTGGTTTAAGTCCCTTAGGTACGCATGGTTGACCCTAAAACATATAATTGTGTAAGTGGGGTACCTTTAGGAGGCTTGGTGAGTTCTTAAGAAATTATGAAACTGCAAACTCAGGAAACACGGGCCACTGTCTGTCTGAGCTTTCTGCATTTATTTATTTATTTATGATGTCTCACTCTGTAGTCCAAGCTGGCCTTGAACTCACCAGATAGCACAACCTGGCCTCAGATTTATGATCATCCTGCCTCAGCTTACCTAGCAGGTGTGCCCAGCTAAGGGCTTCTCTTTTAGTCCATTTGCCCTTCTTCCAGCTCTTACCGAGTTAACCACCTACTCTACCAGTTCCATGTTTTACTAACAACTCAGAGCTGCAGGTGGGTCAAGACCACCTTATTCTTATAAAACTAAAATAAAACAAGAACAAAAAATATCAGAAGGCAGTGAATGAGTGTTTCTTGGGCAGCATTGTTTTTTGCAATTGGTTGATATCAGACCTGAAATAAGATTTTTTTTTTTTTTTTACTGTGGATAGATGTCTAAGCACAAAGCCACACCAGGCCAGAAAGTCAGAAAGCTCTTCATAAAACTGTGATTATGTCAGTGTCCCACGCTGAGACCATCTATGCTTTCATATTTCTGTTAAGATTTACAACAAAACGAAACCTCATAATGGCTGGCACACAGGTCCCGCCCAATCCTGCTTCTGCCTCCTCCTGCTCTCAGGTCAGCAGGCTCTCTCCCCAGGTCACCCCAAGCGTTTGAATGTGCTGCTCCCACTGTCTTAAGTGCTTTCTTCTGGCCCTTATATCTGCGAACTCCCTTTAATCCTTCAGATTCTGCTCACATATCACTCTCTCCCAGAAACCGGATGCCCAGACTAGGTCAGGACTCCGTTACTACATTCTCAGTACACGCTGGACATTTTCTAGACAGCAATTAAATAATCATGTTTAATTGCCACACCCTTCCTTAGTTTATTCTGCAGATTGCCAGCACCTGGCATTACTGCCTTGTTCATAGGAGGCACCCAGTCAATATTTGTTGAATAAAAAAATGAGCGCAAAGCAAGAATTGTCTTGTCTCAGAAATCTTTCCTGACACTTGTCCTTACTCCTCCATAAATACAGACTTCTAATCATCACTGCCTGTGCAACATGCTGGGAATGCAGAGAAAACTCTGCCTGCAAGAGCTCGTTTTGGCCTCAGGCAACCCTGAGAGAAGGCATTATTTTACAGTTACAATTGGGAAAATGGAACAAAATCAAAAGCAACCACAAAGTGGTACAGCCAGAATCTGAACTCAGCTACTACCTAAATACAATACTGTACTTACACATGTTCTACTGCACTGAATTTATTTACACGTACACCATTCCCTATTAAACTTCACTCTTTGGAGGCAGGAACCAAGGAACAAACGAACAGTACAGCCACATTTGCTAAGCCTGGAGTGGTGGTGCACTCTGGGAGGCTGAGGCAGGAGGATTATAAATCAAGCCCAACCTGGGTAATTTAGTGTCCCTGTTTCTTTCTTTCTTTCTTTTTTTTTTTTGGTGCTGGGGATCGAACTCAGGGCCTTGTGCTTGCTAGGCAAGTGGTCTACCACTGAGCTAAATCCCCAGCCCTGAGTCCCTGTTTCAAAATAAAAATAAAAAGGGCTGAGGATGGAGTGCAGTGAGAGGGCCCTGGGCATAACCCCCAACACAGCACACATACACCAAAGTTCCCTAACTGGAACAGAAATCTCCCCCATCTTTGGGGGAGGAGCATGTAGACAAACTCTATGTCTGTCTTTTGGAGTGACAACGCAGTTTAATACTATCCATCAGGACATATTCAAGGATAACAACTATCAGTCCTCTCTAATTTTTCTCTTCCAAGCAAACATTTCTCATGATAGGTAGGTATGAACCCACAGAGGACCTTCCTCCTCTTCTATGTACTCAAATTTTTTCTGTCCTTTAAGGCCAAGGTCAATGCCACCATCTATACCATATTCCAGTAGGGTTATCTTTTTTTGCATAAAACCCAAGTACGTAAAATTATTTTGGGGCTGGGGGATGTCACTCAGTGAAGGAGTGCTCGTTTGGCTAGCATGTACAAGGAAGGCTCTGGATTCAATCATCAGCACAGCTAAATAAACAGCCAGGATTGGTGGTACACATCTATAGTCCCAGCTACCAGAGAGCCTGAGGCAGGATGATCACTTGAAACCAGGAGTCCGAGGCCAGCGTGGGAGGTGAGACCTCATTTTGTTTAAAAAAAAAAAAAAAAGAGTCAGGCCAGGTACAACAATGTATCATACTTATAATCCTCCAGCTAGCTAATCAGGAGGCTGAGGCAGAAGGATCTCAGATTAGCTAGCCTTGATGACTTAGTGAGAGACCCTGTCTCAGAAAAAGGGCTGAGAACTGATGGATTTCTAAAGCAGCCAAGACCTTTAAATTTTCATATTTCTACTATTAAAATTACTTCTCAAAGTTTAAAAAAAAAGAAAAAGGGCTAGGGGTGGAGTTCAATGGTAGAGTGCTTGCCTAGTATACTCAAGGCCCTGGGTTCAATCCCTAGTATGTGTGTGGGGGGGGGTTAAAAATTACTTTTGAAAATCTCCGGACTCACCCATAACATACAGAATACATGGTTTCCCCCACTAATGAAACATGTAGCATGTTGTTGGTTTAGAACTGACAAAAGACTCTCCTTGATCAAACTACAGTCAGGCTCCTCTGACCCACTTCCTGACCAGCCCTTCGCCTTTGTTTAGATCTGCCTCACTCAATTTTAGCAAAAACCCTGCTGAGTCAGTTTAGTGAGGAAACTTCTCCCTGACTTAAGAACACACTTGCCATCTGATCAAGTTCCTCATTTCCAGCCTTTGATGTACATATAAATCTTTGGTCTTCCTTTAACAAGAATCCCCCCACTCTTGATGTCTCCTTAGTAAATTCCTCTATACCGCCGGTTGTCTGCTCATTGGCCATAAATCCCCAGCCTCTTTGCAGTATTTGGAGTTGAGTTCAATCTCTGTCTCCTATTCCAGCAATCCTATTGCCAAAGTGGTTGACTTTACCCAGAACCTCTTTGTACTTCATGGACACAGGTGAATTCATGTATATGAAATGCTGATGTGATGTGATCCAACAGTGCTTTCTTTATTCTCCTCCAGTGTTTTTTGTTTTGTTTTTTAAATCTCTATTATCATTCTTTATCATGTATTACAGCATATTATATATGTGCCAGTTCATCTTAATTGCCAGTTTGACTGGATTAAGAGTCTCCTGAGAGGTAAGGGGAGCGTGAGGCCAGGGTACTCATCAGTGTGGATTAATCCACTGATGTTCATAGCTGAAAGTGCTGTTAGGAAGCGGGTCAGTACAGGAGTGCCTTTATTTTTAATTTCTCTATGGGGCAGGGTGGGGGGGTTGTCTGGCTTCAATAGGTAGTCCAGGCTGGCCTTGAAATCCTTATCTTGCCTTAGTCTTCTGAGTGCTGGGATAATAGAGGTGTGGCCACCACAACCAGTTTAGAGGGTGTATCTCTCGGTGATATTCTCAGGCTCTGCTTTCCGCAGTTAAGCAAGCAGCTTAGTTCCACCCGGCCCTTACGCCCTGACGTTTCTGCCTTGGAGCCAGCCTACCGTGGATGACACTTCTGAAACCACAAGCCAAAATTAAACCATGTTTCCTTTAAGTTGCAGGTGTCAGTATTTTGTCTCAGCGATGGAAAAACTGACTAGTAATGTGTGCATATGATAGCATACACAGTGTATGCACATCATAGCCTTTAACAGCCTCTTGGGGTTGTGCATGTTCCCGTCTTTGCAGTCCCCAAAGAGGCCAGCATGGTGTGGGGCATAAAACAAGTCCTCATCATCTGTGCCCCTTCTTCAGATGCTGCTCAAGCCTATAGGTGTTCCTCTCAAAATGTGACATCCATTACTGAAAACAATATCCAGACACAACCTGGTCAACACAGAGAACCCCTACCTCCTCCCCCCACCCCAAACCATATTTCTATTAACTCAGGCTAAGAGCTGCACAAAACCACGGCAGCCATATCTTGCCCATACTGTCCTGTGGTCTGCTAGAAACCGAAGTCTTTTTCAGAAGGTCTGTTACTAAGCCCCACT
Organism: Hystrix cristata; assembly: GCA_004026905.1. NCBI lineage: Eukaryota > Metazoa > Chordata > Mammalia > Rodentia > Hystricidae > Hystrix > Hystrix cristata. The sequence continues at coordinate 95,525 of PVJO010002095.1, read as the reverse complement.
GTCCACTCCCCGTATATGCACAAGTCTTTATACTCATTTCTGTTAAGTTGTTTCTCGGTTTTCCACCCAAAGCAGCAGCCTGTTGCTAGAGGTGTTTTTGAAGCACAATTCTACGGTTTGACAAGTCTCTTTGATTCTCTTTTGGGTGGTAACAGGAAAGGGAGACCAAAGACCTTCAGCCACAGGGGTAAAGGGAGCCTCCAGGAGGCTATCCTAGTCCTGGGTCTCCATGGAGAAGCCACAGGTGTTAATGGAGGTTTGGTGAGTACGTAGTTTGTGCCTTTTTCTTTCCTGCGCGTCCCGAGATTCTCCCCCGCCATGGTGGGCCTTAGGGCTCCTGCAGATTTTGGACCCGGAGGCGGGAGCCCCTCAGCAAGGGGGGTTGGTGCCCGCGAAGCCCGTGCTAGTGGGCTGCGCCTTCCTTTCCGGAGCTCGCGCGACGCCTGGGCGCCCTCAAGGCTTCCCTCCCCCACCCGAGCGCTGTTCCCCAGCCCCGCGGGCTGGCAGGGGCACGGACTCGGTTCCCAGGTGCCCGGGAGCGGGCGGCCCGGGAGCCTCTCGGCGGGGACCCAGCGCAGAGGCCCGGCCGCACAGCGCGGGCGGGACGCGGGCGGCGCTGGCGGGGCAGGGGCAGGGCGCGGGAGCAGGTCTGCGCCGCCCCAGGACCGGCCAAGCGGCTGCGAGCGGCGTCCCTCCGCGCCCCGGGCGGGAAGGGGGACCCCGGCGCGCGGTCGTGGTGGCTTGGTGGCGCGCTGGGCCCCGCGGTTCGGGGTCAGGGTGGGCCGGTCCGTACCTGGCCTTGAAGTCTCGGTTATAAATGGTCCGCAGCCGCTCGCGATCTGTCTCCATGTCCAGTCCCCGATCGAGGAGGAAACTCTGGAAGCTCTGGCCCGTCTCCCGGAGCTGCCGGCGGCTGAACTTGCTGGGCATCGCGGCGGCTGCGGCCCAGGCAGGAGGGTCGGTGGAAATGAAACTGAAAGTCGCCTCCGCGGCGGGAAGTTGGTGGCCCTGGGATGAGGGTGCAGAAGGAGGGAAGCCCCCTACTTCTGACCCCTGAACCTGCAAGCTCCCTTCTCCCAAACGGGCTCCCCTCCTTCGTTCCTCCCCTACCTGAACCTTCCCTTCGGTTTCTCCGTCCTGTCCCCTCCCCCTCTTTGCTTTAACTCTTTCGGAAGGAGTCTGACCCCTCCCTCAGGCCCTCCCCTTACCCCAAGGCTCCCTCCCCTGGCTGCGAGCCAGGGTATGAACGTGGCTGTCGCCTGGGTCCGCTGTACAGCGGGCCAGGACCTCTGAGCCTCAGCTAGGACTACTCCCACGCCCACCCTCCAGAGCCTCGGGACTTATTGAAAAACAGGAGAGCAAAGGGCAGGGTCGGGGACCTGGGTCGGCTGGAGCTGGGCTGGGGCAGTTCATCCAGCACCTCCCCCAGACCGCCAGGCACCGAACCGGTGCGGAAACGGGCGGCACGCCCCCTCCCCCTTTTTCTCTGCTACGGCCTTCGGCTGTAGGGAGGAAGGCAAGAGTCAAACAAGTTTGGGGAAAGAAATAAGTGTCTCTGAGATAAAGGCGTGTTACGTGTGGGAGAGCGGGACAAGAGGTTCTGTCTGAATGAAAACATTCATATCCGCCGCCCCCCCGGCGCTACACAAGGTTCATTATATTGCAAAGCTGGTGATCCTTACCCTTGAGCCACGTACTTGGGTACTTAGTCCAGCCTATACTGTTCTTTGTTAGTAGTGTGTGTTGCCCGGCCATTAAAATATAATTAGCTCCTGAGCAAGGTGCTATTGTGTCAGCCAACGAAGAGTTAACACCAACAGCACCAGTACCAGGAAAAGACCCGTGTGTTTAGGAGGTTGTTCAATCTAAAGAGGGTGCGGCTAGCAAACAACAAAAACAAGCCTTTAGCATCTATTTATCCTCCATAATAAAATAACAAACACAACAGAATGAGATAAAGATAACGTTATATAAAAAATAAAATCAGATTGACTAGAGTTGCAACTACATCAAAGCTAGTGTTCTCCAAGTAGTTCTCGACGGGAGGCCACACAACTCAATCTAACCTACTCTGAAGAGCGCCCAGGACTCAGGTCAAGCTCCAGCTGGGCCAACCCTGTGTCTTTTCCCAAGGCCAACAGTGAAGAAAAGCCAGGAATAACAGGCGTTGGCAACAGGAAATGCTGTGTCAGTGAAAATCAAAGCTCTAAGGAAAACAGAGCGCAGGGAAATATTTTGTGTTAGAAATTAATTATGCAAATTAGAGGAAAGAGAGAGGAAAGTAGCCAAATATTTTACCTTTCTCTTGCCCAGTTACTCACGAGGCCATGGAGACCAGAAGAGGGAAAACGCCTAGCTAGGAATGGTGGTGCTGAGGCAGGATTTCAAATTGGAGAACTGCCTAGGCAATTTAGTGAGTTAATGAGACCCTGTCTAAAAAAAATAAAAAGGCCTGGGACATAGCTCGGGGCGAAGGCCCTGGGTTCAAACCCAGATACCACCAAAAGAGAAAAAAAGAAAAAAGGGTGTGTGTGAACTCCTCAGAGTCGCTATTGCTTATCATCTCAAACACTGTGTAGCTGGCCCAAACCAAATGTCTGACTCAATTCTGACCAGCAAACTAAGTCCTCATTCCTTCTGGACACATCACCTCCCCCCTTTCTCTGGCCAAATTTATCTTTTCAACATTCTCAAAACACACAAACAGCTGTATTATAGTAAAAACTTTGAGTCGAAATGTGATGTCCTGTGGCTTTCATTACAATAGAACTTTTCTAAACCAGTTTCATCTGGAAAAATCAACTTCACATAGAATTGTGGTTATTTTTCACACGTGCAGTTCTAGATGTTTAAAATGGCCTTCTCAGCTTTTAAATCCAGCTTCTTTGAAGTCTTCCTTAAATCTGCAATTAAAAGAATCTGACTTCAAAGTAGTAAGGCTGATTTTAGTTGAGTCCATAGAGATAGTCTGTAAGTTAACTTTGGCCAGTGAAAGAGCAGCAGTTTAATGAAAGGGCAGCTCGACCTCAACTGCTGGGTGGTCAGTAAAGAATGTGCCATGTTATGTCTGTTAGAGCTGTTCTGTCATAACCCGATACTGGGAAGTTATTCTTTCCAGGATTGTACAAGAAGGGCAAGGACATCTTGTCCCAGGATTGTGTAAGAAGAGCAAGAAAGAAGAGAGAACAAAGGCGAGGACAAGCACCAATCGTGGGCTGCCACACTGCTTGTTGGAACCAACCACGCACTGCCACAATATCCCATCCCGTACTTTTTTCGTACTCCTTCCCCATAAAAACCCTTCGCTTCTGTAGTTCGGGGCCTTTACCGCTGTCTCCTGTGTGGGATATGTATTGGCCCAGAGCTCTGCTTAAACAATAGCTTGTTGTTCTTGCATCGAACCTGGTCTCTTGTCGTTCTTGGGCGCCGCTCTCCCTTGTCCCGGGTAAGTTGGGGAGGTTTTAGCCTCTACACCAGCAGGATTATCGGAATAAATCTATAGCTTCCCCAAACAACTACCTGGCAGATTAGAAGCTCTGTATTTTAGCTTCTCTAGCTCAGATTTGGATGTTCTCTAACCTTATATAGTCAAAACTATTCTAAGGCAACTAGAAAAGGTTTTTCAGTACTTAAACACTGAAATTCATCCATCTACTACTGACCAAAGGAGAGGCTATGGCAAATATAGTTGGTCCTCATTATTCGAAGATACATATTTACAAACTCACCTACTCACTAAAATTTATTTCTAACCTCAAGTCCTTTCTTACAGCGCTCTAGTCAATTGGTCATGCACAAAGTGGTGGAAAATTGGAGTTTCCCAGGTGAAGCAGAACACTGATGCTCTACCTTGTTTTGGTCCTCATATTATAAACAAATGTCCCTCCCGTGGACTGTTTAGTGCCATGTTTTTTACCCGTGTGTACTTTGTGCTGGCCACTTCCCTGCTTAGGATGGTCCCCAATGGTAAAGTGTTCAAGAAGTCTTACAGAGAAAATTCCTTAGATAAGCTTCATTCAGGCATTACAGTATTCACTAATTTAGTGCTCTCAGTGACTTTACAAAATATAACTACTCTGAATAATAAAGAATTAACTATGTATCTTTCTACATCACAGACTTTTTTTGGTGCTGGGGATTGAACTCAGGGCCTTGCACTTACAAGACAAGCACTCTAACCACTGAGCTAAACCCCCAGCCCCCAAAGACTACTTTTTGATACCTTGGATTTGAAGATGTGGGATTGCTGTTCACCTTCTGAGAGAGCTTACAACTCTTATTCTGTATCAATTTAAGTTATAAATTTATATATAATGTTTATATCAATTTAAGTTAGCTCAACTTACTCAATAGGACAACCCAGTTTTGTTCTATATTTACCAACCTTCTTTCATTCGATTTTCCACATGGTTGAAAGTTGATCAACAAGCTACAAAGTGGTCATGAGTGTCCAGTTCACTAGGTAGCTCTATACAGAACTACAAATGAATAAACTGGTATTCAGATATATAAATCAATCTTTTTTTATTTTGGAGAAATATGTCAAAATTGGCGAAGTATCTCAGGAACCTGGGTAAATCCAGTATCAAAGTCGTAGATCATGAAACAGAGAACAGGCACTGGAAGTAGGCAACCAACAGAAGGACAAGCACCGAGGCTCAGATGGAAACAGCCTTCCTTCCTGTGTCATTTCAAACCCAAATACAGGAGGAAGGCCTCACAGAAAACTCCTTTCTATCTGTGCTGGAGGATACCATAGACTGATTTCAGTGTGTGATAAAATAGATACAATGCAAGCAACTACTGCATGGAGGGAGGTTAAAAAGTCAGGTGGTAATGTGCAGGACTTGGCAAGGGGGTTGATTTCCTCCCATTTCTACAAGTAATTAAGGGCTATAGCTAGCCCTGAGATTGAAGTCTTTCAGGAATAAGGAAGTCGATGGGCTAGCTTGGGGGCAGACTGACAGAATTAACACGTTGACAAGAATGTTTGAATCTGTTTCTGTTATAAGCAAAGAATGTAGTACAGTTACATGGCTGTCAAAAATGTGAGAAGTCAAAAAATGTGAGAATTTGAACTGACCTTGGATGAAGGATGAAGCAGAGAAACTCCCTTTGGTTCTCTGTTGAGAACCAGGATAAAAGCCTTTCCCACACCTCATCAGTTGCTAAGCCAAACTTGAAGGAGAGGAAAGCAGTGTGTAGAGTTAAGCCAATGTGAACTATTACCCAAGTTAAAGGTGCAGGGCTTAACTACCTCCTTCCTAGTGACTGTAACTATACTTAGGCCTTGCTTTCTGAATAATGGGTAGGGAAGACAATTAAATTTTTCTTTTTGACATTAATGGAAATCTCAAAACAAAATCTTTGTATTATTGGTAGCTTTTGGATATAGCAGTATGAGCCACCGACTTTGCTCACACTGAAAAAAGCTGTTCTTTCCATATCTTTGTATATTTACTGAGTCTATAATAGTTGAAAGTGGGAACCAGTTTTAGAAAGCTTGAACATTCTCTACAAACAAAATCAAATAGAGTTGAATTTCTTACCTGGAGAACAAAGGCGAAAGAGATGGATCAAAAAAAGAGACTCAGACAATTTTAGAACAAAACAGGTATATTTCTATTGGACTACTTGATACAGAAGATAGTATGGCATGATGGATGGATAGTATGAATGACAAATACAAATATATTTTATTTGAAATAAACAAAATATGCTAACACAGCTTTCACTTAGAAACAAACTCTTGCATGACTGTATTACTGAGCAAAAACAAAGCTGAAGCATAAACACCCTTCTTTTTTAACATGTATCTGGAGACAGGTAGGAAGACACTACTTGGTTTTTTTAAAAAACTGACCTTCCTTTAAGGCCTGGTCATAGAAGTGTAAACAGTGTAAATGAATCCACCCTTATCAGTTGTCCTATCGGATCTCTGTCACCTGTGTATTCTCTGTGTCACACATTTACCTGCCAGTACGTTGCTATATCACAGTTACTTCTGAGTTCTTGGCAGGCAGGACTAAGGAAGAGTAATTTGGAAAAAGTTTCATATCCTATTTAGAAAACACTAGTATTCCCTTAAATAACAGGTTACCATAGAGAGATACTGCCTGGAAAGTTATTCTTTTCACTTTGGTTCAGTTTTAGTTTTTGTGATTTATAGAGAGCTGTTTGATTCATTTACTTATAGTATAATCCTGCCACAAAGTATTGAAGCATAAGATACCCATGACTCCTTCAACATCTGCGTTTTTTCAAGTTTTACTACATCCACAGTATGTCAGCAGTTCTTTAAAAAAAAAAAAAACACACAAAAACAAAAATGTAAATGGGTAAAATTCTTCTAAAAATGCAGGTGTTGATACCTACAATAGGGAAGGAGACAATGAGAGAACTCTCTCCTCTTCAAAAAAGCAAACATGTTCATGTGCAGAGAATGTGGTTCAAGTCTTTGGATTTAAAAATAAGTTCCCTCAGAAAAGCTGGCTATCATGAAATTTCCAGAACACTTTTGCCCCCTACCAAATGGACCTGAAAAGCCCCAATTCAAGGTTTTGAAAAGTAACAGTTTCGAGATGCTATAAATGTTGATCAAAGCAGTCAGAGGGAGAAGAATGAATGTATCTTCCATTTAGCTAGTTTGTAGCACAGCCTCTTTAGCTGTTGGATCAGTGAAAACCACTAAGTACCAGAACTGGTTTGAAGCATAGGGGTAAAAAAGTACTGAACATATTACCTAAACAGTAAGTAACAGGACTTCATGGTTAGGAAAATTTTCTAAATAGTAAAATGACTCCAAGATAGATCTCTCTCTCCAACATAAAACATAGCAGGGAAAAAAAAAAAAGATTTACAAGTAGATATAGTGATAACAGAAAATTACAAGGCAGAGAATGCAAAGTCAATACAATGCTATAGGTTCAACAGTATTCCATGAGGCTAGAAAATATGTTAAGTTTGAAAGCCCTAACAAAATATCACTTTTGTTTATAAATCACTTCTTTATCATATGACCATGTGTTGAATCATTTTCTTTCCATATACTGAAGAATCCTACAGTCAACCTTTAAGCATTTTGCATTTCTTTGCCAATCTTGTAGCTGAGTATCTTGTTCCAGTCAATTTTGGTGCGAGTAACCGGAAGCTGCCTGCGCAAGGCCTTGAATGTGGTGTCTGACATTGTTTGATAGTTTTCACTAATCGCTGTCTGCAACAGATAATTGAAGATGAGTTGCTTGAACAGAAATGGGATTGGTTGTGAATAGAAAAGGAAGGCTGTAGTTACTGGACATGTTACAAAGGACAGGACATATTATTTCTAGTGAGCTCGTCTCCAATCTCTGAGTGAGCCAAGTAATTCACTGTTTTACTAAAATAACCCAGAAAACTTAATTGTAAGTAGAATGCTAAATTACAAGGTCTATAAACTCTCAATACTTAATAGTACTCAACCGTATGTATTAGTGTTAAGGACACAGACAGGCCTAAAAAATGTTAATAGCAAAGTAATGAAGACCTAGAAAAATTAATTCCATATCTTCTTACCTGATATTCATTTTCTGCATTCTCTATGATTTTAATAAACTCCTTGGCAGTTTGGGCTTCATTCTAATGAAAGAAGAAGGGAAAATAAGAATTTAAAAAAATATGTAAGCAGTGAATAAAAAGATACGGAAGGGCTGGGGATTTAGCTCAGTGGTTAGAGTGCTTGCCTAGCAAGCACAAGGCCTTAAGTTCGATCCCTGGCACCAAAAAAAAAAAAAAAAAAAAAAGATACAGAAAAGTCAATCTCCATTAACTAACATTTGTATAATTCCTAGTTGGCCAAGTGTTCCAATGCATATTACCTCTTTTGATTCTTACAACAACCTTTTGAAGTAGAAATGTTACTACTGTCACCTTCATTTTGCAGATGAGACAACAGAATCCTCTTAAGTGACTTGACCATAATTATATAGCTTTAGAATAATAAAGATGGGGTCTGACTCTAGGTCTTCACCAAGATACCATCATGTCTCAAAAAAAATTTTTTTTTTTAGGGGTGCTGCTGGAGATTGAACTCAGGGCTTTGTATTTACTAGGCAAGTGCTCTACCACTGAGCTAAATCCCCATGTCTTGAAATCTTGATGCCTTAAAAATATTCTTGCTTTAGGGGTTGGGGATTTAGCTCAGTGGTAGAGTGCTTGCCTATCAAGCACAAGACCCTGAGTCCAATCCCCAGCACCAAAAAATAAAAATAAAAATAAAAATAAATGAGATGAACAATTCCTGAGGACCTCACAATGAAAGGCCTTGTGCGGGGGGCTGGGGATTTAGCTCAGTGATTAGAGTGCTTGCCTTGCAAGCACAAGGGCCTGAGTTTGATCCCCAGCACAAAAAAACCAAAAAAAACAAAACAAAACAAAAAAAACCCGAGAGAGCAAGAAGGAGAAGTTTCTCTCAAACCATAGTACTATTTTAGAGTTGAAGATTGTAAGCTTAATACAGTCAGCTAATAGTAAAAGGTGCTAATAGAAGATACTAAAATCGAAGCATCAGCACTTAGGAGCAAAACTACTATTTTTAAGAAAAACAATGAACAAATGAAACGGACGTTAAATATGGGTTACTCACCGAAACAGTTATTGAATCTTGCACATCTTTATGACTAACCAATTGAACATTGCCATCTTCGTAATAGTGAACCTGTATGAGACAATATTCAAATTTATGTACAGTTCATATAGAAACCTATTGCTTAGGGCCCAAATCCATGCTTAAACCATACTTAAATTGGTAAGCCATTTTTACCAACTGCGAACAAATACATAATATAACCAATAACAGTTTACAATAGTATTAATTAATTAAAACTCAAAGAATTTGAATTGCCAGCTATGGTGGCAAACGCCTGTAATCCCAGCACTCAGGAGGCTGAGGCAGGATGATCATGAGTTCAAGGCCAGCCTAGACGACCTAGAGAGTTCAAGACCAGTTTGAACTACATAGTGAGACCCTGTCATTCATTCATTCGTACATAAATATATATAAACTAAAAGAAAATTCATAGAATACCCAAATTTAAGAATTCTCTCTTACCTGGGTGTGGTAGAATATGCCTATAATCCCAGCACTCTGGGAGATTGAGGTAGGAGGATTCCAAGTTTGAGCCCAAACTGGGCAATTTAGCAATTTAGACCTTGTCTCAAAATTTAAAAACAAATAAACAACAACAATAAAAATCTCTTTCTTTAGCAGAGAAAACTGATTACTTATGAAATTTAACAAACATTTATTTTGTATTTATTACATTCTAGGCACTGGAGAATTATGGTAGAGATGTAAATACAAAGATAAATTAAGATTTCACTTTTTTGTTTTTTTGAGACAGAGTCTTGCTATGTAGTTCAGGCTGGCCTTGAACTTGTTATATACCCAGTGGCCTTGAACTGATGTCGATCTTCCCGCCACAACCTCCAGAGTGCTGGGATTACAGGCCTGCACATCTGGCAAGATACTACTCTTAACGGTATTAAAATAATTAAAGTAAAAATTTTAACTAGTTTTTCTCTGTGAAAACCGAAAAGTTTTAATAGATTCTAATATTTGATACATCTTTCTCTCTCTTTTATTTACTTATTTTTTCAGTAATGGGGATCGAACCCAAGGCATTCCCACTGAGTTACACCCCCAGCCTTTTTTAAAATTCCAAAACAGGATCTCACTAAATCATTAAATTGCCCAGTCTGTACTGGAACTTTTCAGTCCTCCTGCCTCCGCCTTCCAGAATGCTGGGATTACAGGCATGTGCCACCATGGTCAGATCCTGATACATCTTTCTAAATAAACTATCACCAATATAGGCAAGTTGATTTGACCACGTATAGGAAAAGGTTAATTGAGGATTAAAGACAAGACTTAAAATAAAATATTTTATTGGTAAATTAGACTACAAAAGTTACGTGTTTAGAGTGCTTGCCTTGCAAGCACAAGGCCCTGAGTTCTATCCCCAGCACCAAAAAACAAAAAACAACAACAAAACAAAAACAAAAACAAAAAAAGTTATGTGTGATAAAAGCTATTTTAGGGGCTAGAGATGTAGCTTAATAATAGAGTACTTGCTTAGCAAGCGTGAGACTGGTCCTGAGAACCGCAAAAAAAGAGGAAAAGCAAAGAAAAAAACAAAAATCTGACGATAAAAGGTAAAGTAAGGTGCTACAAGTACAAAAACAATTCTTAAGAACAAGAAGTACATAAAAGACAGAGTAGAAAATCAGTGGTGTGTAAGGCTCAGAAAGTCTGGACAACTTTGGGCTATGAACTGGCCATACAGAATAGGATGAGGGCATCCTTTGTTTGAATGCATCTGAACAGGGTCTCGAATATAGGAGATGTCATTTAAGTAGAAGAGGTAGAGAAGGGCATCTAGGAAGGGATAAAAGAGTATAAGAATAGCTGCATGTAGTGGTATACACACCTGCAACCCAGCTACTTGGGAGGCTGAGGCAGAAGATTGCAAGCTTGAACCCAGCCTGGGCAACATAGTAAGACTATTTAAAAAAGGAATTGGGGCTATAGTTCAGTGGATGAGGCCCTGGGCTCAATCTCCAGCACCACAAAAATAAATAAATAAATAAATAAATAAATAAATAAATAAATAAATAAAAAAGGAGTATGAGAATAGAGTGCAACTGGTTTATTTGTGGGAAGAACAAAGACCTCACTGCAAATGAATATATGTGAAAAGACGACACAGCTGTATGTGTCTTCTAGATTATGTGTTTTGGGAGAGACAGCTATAAAGCTAAAGACAGACTAGTACATCATAAACCATCTCAATTCAGACTTTTTCCAATTATAGGTAATGGGAACAGTAGTCCCAAGGAATGCAATTTCCTACATTTAGTATTACATTCTGAATGTTGGTGTCTTCCCCAAATCGTTGGTTTTGCTTTTTTGAGACAATCTTCCTATGTATCCCAGGCTGGCCTTGAACTCACAATAATTCTCCTGCCTCAGGCTCCCAAGTGCTGGACACACTATTTACTCCATTCACCAAGTGAGGATGCAGCAAGAAGGCACTAGCTATAAAGAGCAAGCCCTCATCAGATACTAAATTTGGTGGCACACTGATCTTGAACTTCTCAGCCTCCAGAAATGGGAGCAATACATTTCTGTTGCTTATAAATTACAGTTTAAAGTAGTGTATTATAAAAACTTAAAAGGACACAGACATCTAGTCTATATTACCAGGAGATATTTGAACAAAAGAAATGTTTTTAAAGCCAGGTGTGGTAGTATATGCTTATAATCCCAGCATTTGGGAAGTTGAGGCAGGAGTGCAAATTGCAGGCTATTCTGGGCTACACAGTGAGTTCAAGGCCAGTATGAACTACATACTGAGAAAACCAAAGAAATGTTTTTAAAGATAAAGAGAAAAGGTGAGGGGATGAGCAATAACTTTCATTTTCACAGATAATATTTATGAGTCCTTACTATGTGTTAGAATCTTTCTCTCTCTTTTTTTTTTACAGTATCGGGGATTGAACCCAGGGCCACATGCATGCTAGGGAAGCACTATACGACTGAGTTACATACTCTGTCATGCCATGCCATGCCATGCCAGAGAGAGTTTCAATAAGTTAACCAGGCTGCCTTCAAACTTGTGAGGGCACAAGTACTCCTGCCTCAGCCTCAAGTAGCTATTATCTCATTTAATCTTTTAAATAGTCATAGTAGTCCCTTAGGAGGTAGGGACTACTATCAGCCCTGTGTTACAGCACAGGAAGTTGAGGCTTGAGGTCATTTATTAAATTCCTCATGTTCGTGTACCTTCTAACAAGAAGAGCCAGGATTTGAATTAAGTCAAATTCCAGAGCTAAAACTTTAGCATGCAAATATTTCTCAAATGCTGTGCTTTGTTAAAAAGTTAGAAAATAACTTTGATACAGACAGGAAGGAAAAGTATCTCATCAAGGGTTCACTCTTTTGGAATATCATTAAAAAGGAGTAAGTAAACAGCCAAGCTTTAGGGAGGAACCATGCTCCTATCTGAAACAAAAAGACTTGCCCGGGCAACATGAACCCACTACAGATTCTTGTTTATGGAACAAAAATAGGTGTCTTCAATGTGGACAAGCTCTGTCCAGGCGGGCAAAAGAAACTAAGATTTTATACCCTTTCGAGCCCTGAAATCTCACCTGTTGGCTTTCTGAAAGAAGATAAAAAGAAAAAGACTAGTTAAGAATACACTGGAGGACTGGGAATGTAGCTCAGTAGTACCGTGCTTGCCTAGAGTGCATGAGGTCTGGGTTTGATTCCCAGTGCTGAGAAAACATGCACGTACGCACGCACGCACACACACACACTGGAAAAGCACAAAGATGGTAAGTGCTTGGAGTACTTACATGCAAAAAATAGAACAGCAAACATATAGGCAAAAATGACAGGGCTAAAAAATAGCTACAATCCCAACAGGCAAGAACAAGAATATTCAAAATGTGGGTCACAACCAAACAACTAGTTTTGGGTTTGTTTGGTTCTTTGGTATGGAATCTCACTATGTTGCACAGGCTGGACTTGAACTTGCCAACCTCCTGCTTCAGCCTCCTGACAAGGTGTGATAGCAGGTGATGACACTGTACCCAACATTAAAGGTTAAATATCTTAATGATTTTTCCAAATAATTCTCATTCTAGCTTTCAAAAGTATGTAAATGAGTAAGCCTTCCTCCAAAGTGTGATCTATTTATGCTTTTTTTTAAAAAAATTTATGCTTATAAAGGTATGCCAGGAGGCTGAAGCAGGAGGATCGTAGGTTGGAGGTCAACCTGACAACTTTGTGAGAACTTGAAGGGGATGAGGATATAGTTCAGTGGTGGAGCACCCCTGGGTTCAATCCCCAGCATGGAAAAAAAATTAAAAAGTACATTTGAAAGTCTGTACACTGGGTCCTACTATAAAAACCTTTTTAGAAATTATCACCCTTTATAATGTATTCTCTGACTTTATGTTTACATTGGCAGGAAAACTGTTATATTTATTTACTAACTCTTGGACTGGCTTCATGTAGAGTATAAGGCCCTGGGTTCCACTCCCAGAATTGCACCCCCCCCCCCAAAAAAAAGCAAGCTATGTGAAGGTCGCTTCCAGAGCTGAGAAAATATTTTTACCTTTCCTGTCTCTCACCTGAGCTGGGCATGTTCCAGTGGCCAAGAGGCCAAGATACTATAGATATATATGAAAAAGGTAAGTGTGGATAGTATCTACCAAGTATAGTTTTTTGAGATTGTGTCTCACTATGTAGTCCAGGCTGGCCTCAAACTTATGGTTCCTGAGTGCTGGGATTACAGGCATGCACCACTATGTATACCCAGCTCCATGTATACTTTTAATTAAATTACTGCATTAAAAAAAGACAATTTTTGCTAACTGTTATTAAAGCAAGACAACAAAACAGAATATAGGTACAATTAAGTACTGATCTTTCCACTTATAACTATTTAATCTGAATTTAGGCTTAAAATTAAATCATCCTGAATTTACAAAGTCAATCCTCTTCTAGGATATTAGAAGATTTCAACTTGGGCAACAAATGAGTTAACAGCTACCTTATTCAGCTGCCTATCTGTCTTGACACCAGTATTAGAAATATACTCCATTAGACTGTTCATATTCCATAACAAGAGACACCTGGCCATTCTCTCTATTTCCTCTGTTTTAGTTTAACCTAATTTATTTTATTTATTCTAAAAATCTTCTGTCAATAAAAACAAAACCCAACAACAAACAAGCTACTCATGTAGTTTTATTTATTTATTTATTTATTTATTTGGTGCTGCAGATTGAACCCAGAGCCTTGTGCTGGACAGGCAAGCACTCTAACCACTAAGCTAAATCCCCAGCCTCGTAGTTTTCTTTTTAAAAAAACTTTCTTTTTTTTAAATTTTTTTTTTTAATTTTTATTTTTTTTTATGGTACTGGGGATCAAACTCAGGGCCTTGTGCTTGCTAGGCAAGCACACTAATCACTGAGCTAAATCCCCAGCCTTGTAGTTTCTTTAGAAGTAAGAGTTAAAGTGGAGGGACTGGAGGGGAAGTAAAAAGGATTAAGCAGCGTTATGTATATGTAACAACTCCCCAGGATGAATGTCATAAGTATGTACTGCAAACATACTACAAAAAATTTAAAAACAAAAAAACCTAAGAGTTTAAAGATCCCAAAGTTACAGTGGCTGGTACACAGAACTTTTTTTTTTTGGTAACTGGGGATTGAACCCAGGGCCTTCATACTTAGCTACATCCTCAGACTTTTTTTTTTAATTTTTAATTTTGAGACAGGGTCTTGTTAAATTGCTAGGTTCCCTGGGCTGGGTTAGAATTTGTGATCTTCCTGCCCCAGCATCCCAGAGTGCCAGGATTATAGGAGTGTGCCACTGTGCCCAGCTATTGTTAACTTCTTAATCCTCATTTATTTTATTCTTTCCTAAAACTGCTGTTTGGTAATTCCTGGGGAGATCTTTGAAACAAAAAAATAACAAGTTATATAATTATCCTTTATATAATTATCCTTTATCAACCCAGACTAGCTATTTAACTACTGCCCCCAGGAAGGAGGCTTCAAATCTATTCACTGCCACTGGGTTCCCATTGCATCTACACACAGTTTAGTCTGTATTTCTAACACAAGAACACAGACCAACTTGCATCTTTATTTTAAAATGTGGCGTTTTAACCATGACCTATCTATAAACATATTGGAATCTCACCTGAATCTTGAGCACTCCAACTACCTGGGCTGTAGGTGGTGTGATGGTGAACTTCCACTCTGATCTCCAACGACCATTCCTAGTAAAACACACACAATGCTGCAGAATTAGCAATAGGCACAAAAATGAGGTGATCTGCCATTGAGGCAGAGAAACTGGAAAAGGGCAGGGGTGGGGGATAGACAGTCATTTACAAGTTGACAAACCCAAGGCTCTGTCTACTCAAAAATATAAGTTTGGGTCCAAGTGGCCTAACCATAAGCTTTTTCTAAATTACTTGGACTTCCATTTTGCTTTTGTTCCCCATGGAGTAGACACATGTCCATTGTGTTCCTCTTCTAAAAATACGGTAGCGGGGTTGGAGATTTAGCTCAGTGGCAGAGTGCTTGCCTAGCAAGCACGAGACCCTCAGTTTGATCCCCAGCACCTAAAATAACCAAACCAAACCGAAACAAAAATAATAATTAATAAATAAATAAAAATACAGTAGAGGTTAGGCTGCTGAGTTATGTAATTAACTCAAGTATTACTAACCCAAGTAAAACTCAAAATTTGAACTGGGCACTTTATTAATCAATTGTTCTCACTCAACATAAGAGTATTTTTAAAACGAAGATATAATTATAAAATCTTAGAACTGGAAAAAAATCTAAACAATGTCTAGGGGCTGGGGATTTAGCTCAGGGGTCAGAGTACTTGCCTCACAAGCACAAGGCCCTGAGTTTGATCCCCAGAACCAAAAGCATAAACAAACAAAGTCTAAATTCCTCACTTTATAGATGGAAAACTGAAGTCTGTAAGTCAAATAGTTTATCCCAACATAGATTAAAAACCAAGCCTCAACTGCTGGTTTCTTTCTAATATAAATCAGATACAAATAGAAGAGAATATTTATTTCTTACCAGAAATTTTTAGGCTGAAACTGGTGGCTTTCAATACATGCAATAATAGTCTGTTGTCCATCTATAGTTTTAGCATAAACCTATTAATGGAAAAAGAACAATTAGACTTGAGAAACACTGAATCTAAATGACACACTGTACAAAAGCGGTGTGCTAAATCTCTGAAGGAAAGAAAGAACCACATAAAATAAGTGTATGACAAAATTGTATTCTTCAGATATGAACACTAAAGGAGAATGTGTTAGGTTCTGATAGAGACACTTGTACAATGAATACAGAAGGAGACACTTGTACAATGAATACAGAAGGAGATACATCTCCTGACTTAGAGTATCAGTGAGGTGCCATCTAGGTTGGGCCTTAGAAAACAGATGAGATTCTGGCAAGCAGAGAAGGAAAAAAATGAGGAAAGAGCTCAGGCAGGAAACCAAAAACTTGTTAGGTGAATGGCAATTAGTTCCTTTAGGTTAGAGGGTGTGTATGTCAAGGAGTAGTGGGAAACAAAAAAACAGCACAATGGATTCAGGTCATGTGATAATAGATATAAGGTAAAAAGTTAAGACTATTCTATAGGCAATGGACAGACAGCAAAGTCACATGACCATAACTATTATTTTGGAAGAATGATCAATGCTAATATACAGGATAATACAAGTAAAGCTGGAGGTTGGTTAGAAGTCACAGATTTAATCTTCTAGGCAATGGTCTACGCTGGTATCAGTGGGAATAGAAAGGAGGGATCACATACAGAATGCAGAAGTACAATCAAATTCTAGCAATGTATTGCAAATGAAAGGAAAAAGAAAGGAGCCGAAGTAATAGCACACTTGGGTGACTGGAAAGATGGTGGTATCACTAACAAACTGG
Organism: Hystrix cristata; assembly: GCA_004026905.1. NCBI lineage: Eukaryota > Metazoa > Chordata > Mammalia > Rodentia > Hystricidae > Hystrix > Hystrix cristata. The sequence goes on along the minus strand of PVJO010002095.1, from coordinate 79,004 downwards.
GAAATCCAGATGTCTAACCAGTAGCTAGAAACACCAACTTTTCCCTAGAATGGGAGAAGTGAATAAAAATGCATTTGTCAAGGAAGGGCAAATAGTGCCTTAAAGTCTACAAAGTAAGTTTTTTACATGTATTTTTACCTTTGACAAGTTTTTTATGTATTTTCCTTTTGCTTTACTCAATCTGGTAAAAAAAAAAAGTCTGTTATCATCTACAGATGATAAAGCTGAAGTTCACAGTTTTCCTGTGGTCACTCACGAAATACATAGTGAAGGTAAAACCCCAAAACAATGTTTTTGACACTACAATCTGTGTTGTCTATGCTGAACAGCTGATAAGCTTTCAAGAAAGAGAAATACAACTTTGGAGAATTCCTAAATTTATAAAGGTAGCAGAGAAGAAATGAAATAACTAGAGGCAGAGTAGGAAAAATTAGAGGGCATTGATAGAGCAGCCAAAGCAAAAGATCACTTCTAAAAGTGGCTGGGCGTGGTGTGAAATGGCACACAAAGTCAAGGACCCAGAAAAGGACAATGGATCAAGCGATTCAGAAAGTAGTAGTATTCTCATAGACCAGCTGGTACAGCAGTGGTGGCAAACCCATGGCAGGCATGCCACAACAGGCTGTTTCTATCACTGAAAGCACTAAAAGATTCGCCATCACTGCTCTGTAGAATGACTAAAGTAAATAAGCAAAGGTTCAGAAGTAGATAGCTAATGTGGCGATGACAGCTGTATGGGAAGAATAGACTGGTTTGGTGGTGGAGGGGAAGGGGGAAGAGAAATGTCGAGAAGGGACAAAGCAGAAGAGGGAAGGAGGGGAAACAGTAAGACAGAGAAGATGAAGAAAGAAAATACATAATCTACAATAGTTACTATGATTGACAGATTTTTACCTCCTTTTAGGACAAGAGAAATAAGACTATTTCTATGTAATGAGAAATATATCAGAAGAGAAAATGAAGTTACACAAAGATGTCTGAAGTACATAGGATAGTATGAAATCAAGAATAAGGACCATTCTTTCTCAGATTCAAGTACAGTTGAAGAAAGGAAAGATTTCTGAGTGGGGAAGAGAAGAGATAAAAAAAAATTTCACGTTAGCCTCAATCCTATTAAATCTCGTGGGATTAGACATGTTGTCCTGAGGACAACAGGACATGTCTGGAGCATACTACATGAAAAATGTGATAGGGAATAATGACATGAACTTATGGACTACTAAGCAGGACAGGTGAGGACATCGGACCTAGTGCATAATAGATACCATTATAACAATTCCAACACTTCCTTTTTTCTTTTTGGTTTTTTGAGACAGGATAACAATTCAAGAAAAAAACAAAAACCAAAAAAACAATTCAAGGCCATCCTGGACTACATAGCAAGAGTTTGTCTCAAAAAAAAGAAAAAAATCTAAAAATATCCCATAAGAGTTGGGGATTTGATTTAGCCTAGGTGGTAAAGCATCTGCCTAGTAAGTGCAAGGCCCCGAGTTCAATCCTCAGCATGCTCCCCCTCAAAATCCCATGAGAAAACATCTAAACTACATAAAAGTACTTTTGTGTAAAAATACCTATAATACCAAAAAGTCATAACTGCGGGCTATAGCTTTCCCAGTATCATCTTTTCTTTTTTCCTTTACTTTTCTCCATGTCTAAGCTAAAGGCTAATGACCTCTTGTTTTACTTTTATTTGGGATTGAACCCAGGGACTTTGCAGGGGCTATATTCTCAGCCTTTTTTTTTTTTTTTAAAACTTATTTTGAGACAGAGTCTTAATTAATTGGTAAGTTGCCTAGGCTGGCCTTGAATTTTCCATCCTCCTGCCTCAGTCTCCAAGAAGCTTTGCATCACAGGTGTGAGCCAACACACCCAGTTTAAAATAAAGACCTTTAAAAACTTTTTTTTTTGATGGGTGTAAGGCAATTTTCATGAGTAAACAAGAGAAATATGAAATAGAATAACCTGAGATTTAATATTATTATGCACCGAGATTTTTAAAAAGGAATTTTCCATATATTTATATGCCAAAAATGATTTAGGGAATAAAATGCAGGTAAGACCACAACTAAGAAGAAAGAAATGAAGTTTGGTGAGCCAAAGCCTCTAGAGGATAAGGTAAATGTAAGAAATAAAAACATTCTCTGATTAATGAAGCAGGCAGATACTTAACAGTACAGAAGCCGTTGGAATAATGATCTTTCACATAAGCTCTTAAAGCACTGTCACAGGATTCTCTCCAAGACTTCAAATTTCCATCTATTTCCTCTGGCTGGGGATCACTTGCTTCTTTCCGTAAATGATCAAACTTAAAGGAAATTTTGTTTCTTGGATCTAAAAATCTGCTATTACCCAGATCACCATGCTCTGTAATTAAAACCTTTCAGAGAAGAATTACAAATATGAGTAACTATAAAAAGAAAGCTCTTATCGCATTTTACAAAACAAGTGACAAAGCGAAACTCTAAAGACACTTAATTTTTCAGTGAAATTTCTCTTTCATACTGATTTTTCAATCAAGTATAATGTTTATTTTTATAAAAAATACTGTCGAGTGAGATGGTGCATGCATGCCTGTAGTCCTAGCTACTCAGGAGGGTGAGGGTGAGGCAGAAGAGTACTTTTTGTTGGGTGGTGGTACTGGGGATTGAACCCAGGACCTTTGCACTGAGCCATGCACAGTCTTTACAAATTTATTTTTTCCATTTCGGGTCTCAGTAAACTACTAAATTGCCCAGGTTGGGTTTGACTTGTTTGTGATCCTCTTGCTTCAGCTTCCCATTGTGCTGGGATTATCGGCATATGCCACCACACATGGCTCAGAAGGATCTCCTGAGCCCATGAATTTGAGACCAGCCTAGGCAACATAGCAAGACTATCTCAAAAAGTAAAAAAGTACTATGATGTGCTATGTACATGTACCAACTCTCCTTTATGAATGTAATCCTATGTACTGCAAACACATATTAATAAAAAAATTTAAAAAACACTAAATACTAGTAAGTTTATTGGGCATGGTGGAGCATGCCCATAATCGCAGCACTCTAGGAGGCTGAGGCAGGAGCATCACAAATCTGAGACCAGCCTGAGCAAATTTAGGGGAGAGCACATCTCCAAATCAAAAAGGCTGGGGAGGTAGCTTAGTGGGAAGGTACTGAGTTCAATACCTAGTACCAAAATAAATAAATAAATAAATGACAGAAAGAACCAATAAAATATAAAAAATAGTAAGTCAACTTTATACTGCAAATTTCTCCCCCTTCTAAGCATACCCTTCATTTTTAGGTATCTAGTAAGTATATACTTTATGCATAGCTCTAGTAACAACTTTTCTGTATATTTTTGTATTCTTTTTTCACATTATTTTATGAAACTTTCCAGTATCATTATATTGAGCATTTAAAATAGGTAATACAGTCACATGGTTCAAAAATAAATAGGGCTATGAGTATAGCCCAGTGGTACAGTGCTTGCCTGGCAGGAGCAATGCCCTGGATCACAATCTGCAAATTCTTCTTGCTTTTGTTTAATTGAGTTAGGGTCTCACTATGGAGCCCAGGCAAACTTGAGATCCTCCTACCTCCATTTCTGAGAGCTGGAATTACAGATATGAACTACCTGCCTGGCGCAAAGAGCAAACTTAAAATAACTTAAAGTAGCCTATATTTCAGTAGGAATGCAGAAAGGATGCATTTTGTTTTCTCATGAATTATAATGTCTCCTGTTATTATTAGCAAGCAGAATTAGAGGTAGCTGGAAAACCTGTAAGACTTAACTCCTTTTTTTACTTTTCTTGTAGCAGCCTTCCTTTTGGTCAAAGAAAGTTACTAGTATTATTAGAAAGAGGACGAATTTCCCAACATGTAGAATATTCACAAAAGTATGAAAACTAACACAGGAATTTATTCAGCATCTGACTGACAAATCTGCTTTGGTTGCTAGATCTCTATTACCCGCCAAGCATGGCTTATCTAACAGGCAATTATTACCTGATCTTCATATCCTTCTATCTTCACAGGTGTGAACTGATCCATGTTATACTGGGCAAATGCACTGTTTAAAAAAATAATAAAAGTAAATAGCCAAAACCTTGAGTCATCCTTGGCCTCTCCAAGTCCTGCCATGATCCTGCCAAGCATCTTCAATGCTCCCCGCCACCTGCTTCCCTAAGGCCAGCTATGTTTCTGGTGAGAACCATGACCAGCACCACAAGCTCCCTGGGGCTGAGCAGGAGCAGGTATTATCATTGCTATGCAGCAGGACCGGGGGGGCCTCCCGCACTGGGCGGCAACATGGTGTAGTAACTGCAGGCAACAAGCCCAGGCCATGTGAGATGGAGGCCCCGACTACCTCAGAGTGGACAAGGAGGCATTGGGACAAGGAAGCTGCAATGGAGTCTGAGCACTGAGGGTGACAGCTGAGGCCCAGGGGTCCACCATGTTTCTTGTGAGCTACACGGATGGATGGCCATGTTCATTTGACGGCCAGGGCTGGCTCCCTGCCCTCAAATGTCCCCTTTCAGAATCCTCACTTTCTTGGAGTCTGCATATGTGCATCCTTTCTGCATATCAGAGATGGAGAAGGTATCCAAGCACAGAGCATTGTCCTGGTATGTGGGATAAAGACTGGAGCTCCAAGTGCAAGGCTCCCATCCAGAAAGTTATCTACAAGGTGGGCAACCAGCCCAGCATGACAGCTGCTTCCTTGAGGTGGAGCCTGCTTGGGTAGAGTCCGGCTGTCCCTGGACAGCCAGGCTCACCCTCACTCCCATCTGCACTAGCCCCCAGTGGGCCTGTCCTGACCGCTAGTGCAGGAGAATAAGAAGGTGATGGTCCTAGGAAAGGCCTCTGGAAGCCAGGAAAAGCCCTCGCCAGAACCCAGCTCTGCTACTTACTTGACTGGATTCTGGCATCCAGAACTATGAGGAACAAATGTATACTGTTTACCCCACCCAGTATCTTGGTGTTTTTTAAGGAACCTGGGTAGACCAAGCTGTGAACTGGGTTAGCTTTAGGGAGACCTGGTAAAGTCTAACAACAAAAAACATGTTCAGCATGTGTGTGTGGGTCATCCTTGACTTTTTCCTCTCACATTTCACATCTAATCTATCAGTAACCAACACCCCACACCCAGTACTGGGGATTGAACTTCACACTAAGTTACATCCTAGCCTCCCCGACCCCTACATTTTTATTTTGAGGCAGGTCTCTCTAAGTTACCCAACTGGGCTCAACCTTGTGATTTTCCTGCTTCAACCTCTGAGAGTGCTAGGATTACAGACTGCGGCTATTATGCCTAGCTTTGAACAGAGGGGTTTTTTTTTTTTTTTTTTCTTCGAGACAGGGTCTATGTAGTTTAGGCTGATCTTGAACTCACTATGTAGCCCAGGCTGGCCTTGAACTCACAGTGACCCTCCTGTCTCAGCTTACGGATACTGGAAATATTGGTGTGCTCCACCACACCTGACTCGTATTCGTAAATCTTGTAGGATTTTTCTAAGTGTATATTCAGAATGTGACTCTTTTCCTTCTCCCCTCACTTCCACTCTAGTCCAAACCACTACCAACCACCCTTAAACTATACTAATAGTCTCCAAGTATTCATCTTCAACCTGTGCATCCCATATGGTGATTAGAATAACCATAACCAAGGGTCATTCTAAAACCTAAGTCTTATCATATTATTTTGTTTGTACTGTCCTATCTCGCTCAGAATAAAACTCACTCTTCAACATGACCTACAACACCCTACCTATATAAGAAGTGCTGAGAATTATCACAAATGGTTCTGGTGGTCAGAAACAGGGAAATCCAGGATAGTCCTACGTCTATCAGGCCTCCTTTATTTCATATAGTAGGCAATAATGTTGATTACTCAAACAATATTTACTGAGAACTAACAGTGAAGACTATGGCCAAGAGATCGAAGCATTTCATTACAGAAGTTAACTGAACCCTTCATCCTTACAGAAAAACAAAATATTTAGATTCAGGAAAATTCATTTTTAGTAGGTTTTCCAAAGACCTAGAGTCTATAGAACACAATATTTATACACGTAACACTTTAGTGTCAGTGCAATTGAAGCATCTGAATTATATCCCGACTTCCACTCAGTCCTAATTAGAAATAGGACAACAGGCTTAAGCTGTAAACACTGAGTGGCATTCCACCCCCAATGTACTTCAGCTATACTGTGTCAAATGAAATAATAAAGTCTGTTTATTTTGAATAGCTCTCAAGGATAAAACTAGAACCAGTATGTCAGAGAAAGTGAAGAACTTGCTTTGTAAGATAGGGAATTCCTTATTACCAGAAGGATTCAGTTTGGATAATCATCTGTTGATAGATATAGATGAGGTTCAGTGAAAGAGTAGAGGGTTGAACTAGCAAATTATGAATGCTCTTTTCTTTTTGTTTTTGAGATAGGTCTCACTATGTTGCTCAGGCTAGCCTGGAACTCTCAACTCTCCTGCCTCAGTTTCCCAAGTGGTTGGGATTATAGGCATGCACTGCTGCAACCTGCCTCATGAATATTCTCTTCCATGGCAAATTTTATGTGTCTAAGAGAAGAATCAGCATTACGGTGTTATCTTTGATGTGTGTCTTCCTTTTTACATAAATGTAAAAACTAGGGTTATCATTCATGATGACAATTACAGTGATGGTGTATAAAACCTAGGCATGCAGATTCTAGTGCCAAAACAAATTCCATGGACAGGGCAGGAAACTGTCTACTCAGCAGCAGCTTTTGATACATTTTTCTATAGCTAAAATCTAAACAATTTACATATCATACCAAAATGATTTCACGATAATTACGTGTTACTTTGCATCAAAATGCCCTTGTCCTTCCCTCCCTACCTTTTCCTAGCCATTATCCAATTTTGGTTTCCTCTTTAAAAAGGAACCCTGGCCCAGTTGGGTAGACAGTAACTCACATGGAGCTTGGTGTTGAACAGCAGAGTAGTGATACAGCCAGAAAACAGGGATCCGTGAAAGGTAGACAGCATTTAGACTTGATTTCAGGAGATTAAAAAATTGCAAAACCAAAAACTTCCAAAAAATTCCCATCCAAGTTTTTGAGGTCAAAGGCAAAATAAAGATGCTATTTTATTTATTTATTTTTTGGTGCTGGGGACCAAACTCAGAGCCTTATGCTTGCTAGCAAGTGCTTTACCACTGAGCTAAATCCCCAACTCCAAAGATGCTATTTTAGAAAGATTGGTTAGCTTGACAGTGATGAGGGGTCAATGATTAAATAGAGTAATCATGCTTTTATCTATGGTTAATTCTGTTAAAGTACTTTATATTTGCTATTATTTGGTAATTTCAGAAGCTATCAATCCTTATTAGCAGCTTAATCTTTTTATAACCAGCAGTTTAAAAAAACTGAACTAGAAGAACTATAAAAGAAAATTTAATAGCTAATATTAAGTTCTGTTTTAATAAAGAAAATATGGGCAAAATGAGTTCATATTTGGAAAACGTTTTCTCTAAGAAATAAGTAAAAAAATAAAAACAGGACAAACAGTTTTATTTTTAAGTATTTTAAGCTTAGTTTTCAAGGTGCTAGCTTACCATCACTATAGTTCACCCAATGTTAGAATAATGTTGTAAATGGATTTAGAAAAGATACTTACTGAGCTGCCCCTTCCCTGAGGAGATTGTCATTATTAAGCAGTAGCCGGACATCTGAGGAGGAAAATATGTTGAAATGTTGGGTATTGGATAAATGTGAAAAATTTTAGCACATTTCTAGAAGACTTTTTTGGGGCGGGGCTTTTGAGACAGGGTCTGGTGATGTTGTTCAGGCTGGCCTTGCACTCACTGTAGACCAGGCGGGCCCAGAGTTCACAATCCTCCTGCCACATTCGCCTAAGTGCTACGATAACAGGCATATGCCATCATGTTCAGTAGAAAAGATTTTTAAAATCTACACTTTTGAGAAGTTAGTCTTCAGATATATTATATGTGCAGAAATGTCAACGAATAGATGTTAATGTTCATAGCAACCCCCCCCCCCAAAGCCTAGATTAAGAATCGTAGGCCTTTCTACAATACCAGCTCAAGAAGGCTGGCTACAATTCTGTTACTAACATTAAAATCCTGACATATTTTTCTCTGAAGAATCTAATACTGTACAGGGGTCTACAACTTTTTAAAAAGCCGTTGTCAGTCTAGTCATGTTTTTTCTGTTACTAAGAAAACACCAAGCATTTATTCCAAGAGAGAAGGATAACTCTAAGCCAAAGGCTACTGATTTTGAGAGCTTCTGAAAGAAGGGTCTTGTGGTGGCGAATGTGTGCCAGTAAAAACCCAGGCCTCATGACAAAAGTAGCTTGTCAATTCCTAATCTAATGCTTTGATTCCAATGATTCTCCTGACATTCCTGTAAAGTACATTCAGTTGTTGGAAGTAAAACAAAGGACTTTTAACTATAGAACATTAATTTTATTAAGTCAAGAATTATCTGAGCTAACAGTCAAGTTTTTTTTTTGTATGTGCTGGGGATTGAACTCAGGGCCTTGTGTTTGCAAGGTAAGCACTCTAACCACTGAGCTAAATCCCTAGCCCCTAATAGTCAAGTTTTAAGGAGAACTTTATAAAAGCTCAGTTGTAGCTAACCTTCCAATATAAAGCTAGAACTTAAAATAAGTGTTTGCTAACACGAACCAAGATAATATAAAGATGACTTGACTTGCACAGAACTTTTAAAAATCTTGTAAATTGTGCTAATATAGTGAACAGTATTTGTTTTGTTTTCCTGTTTTCTGCAGTACTGGGGATTGAACCAGAGGCACTCTACCACTGAACTACATCACCAGCCCTTTTTGAGACAGGGTGTTGCTAAGTTGCCCAGGCTAGCCTCAAACTTGATCCTCTTGCCTCAGCCTCCTGAGTAGCTATGATTACAAGCATATGCCACCATGCCCAGCTGTGTACAGTATGGAAGATTGTAAATGTACTAGACAATGGTTCCAAAATTGGCTGATTCAGAACTACCTCATAAAGAATTTCATAAAACAGATTATCCAATTCTGTTCTACATCGAACTGGGTATTATGGCACATGACTGTAATCCCAGCACCCTGGAGTGCCTCATGGAGGAATACTGCAAGTTCAAGCACAGCCAAGGCAATTTAGCAAGTCCCTGTCTCAAAAAATGTGTTGGGGATATAGCTCAAAGGCCCTGGGTTCAATCTACAGTATTGGGGCGGGGGGTTACACATATACATACACACAAACAAAAAAAAACTAATCCTATCCCAGACCTAATGAATATAAAAGCAGTCAGTTCAGTCCCACTAGATCTAAACCTGTCATATACTATGGGACTTCTTCAGTGAAAACACTGGGAAAAGTTTGTTTTGTTTTTGTATAATACTAGGGATTGAACCCAAGGGTTTCACAGTATGTCCTCGGACTTTTAAAAAATTTTTTATTTTGAGAGAGGCTTTTGCGAAATCACTAAATTGCTCAGACTGGGCTTCAATTTGTGATCCCTCTTGCCTCAGCCTCCTAGAGTGCTGGGATTACAGGCATGTGCCACCATGCCTAGTCTAAATTCTTACTTACAATGATAAAAATAAAACTGTAAGTCAGGTAGGGTGGTATACACCTGTGATTCTAGCTACTTAGGAGGCTGTCAGAAGACCACTTGAGCCCAGGAATTAAGAGACCAGATTGGGCAATATAATGAGACCCAATCTCAAAAAAAAAAAAAGTCCCCCCAAATAAGACTATAAATGCAATTTAGTATTATTTCTACATTTTTAATATTAAACTATATTTAATCTTTTCTTACCTAACATAGGTATCCTAATTTATGGGGAAAAAGCTTGTTTTTAACTCAAACCTAGAATTGAACCCTAACTTTGATGCTTACTAGCTAGGTAACCCTGGACAAATTTTTTTCAATCTCTTTGAATGTTCATTTCCTTAGCTATCACTGTAACATGTCATCGGGATCAAGAGATAATAAGCACTCAATTAAGACAATAATTAACTAGGATTTAAAATAATTTAATACTAATCTTTACTCACCATTGAATACTTCATTAAACTCCCCTGGGGGTGCATGAGTGATGAATTTAGCAGCTATACGCACCTAAAGAGAAATAAAATATCAGTAAGTGTACAGTGAAGAGTAATATTTATAAAAGAAGGAATTAATAGATTATAAAATTTTGTATGTCTTGAAAATACCCCAAAGCTCTCCCATCAATATAAATACGTTCTGATTTTAAATATACTATATGTACTGGGTGTGGTGGCACATGCCTGTAATCCCAGCACCCAGGAGGCTGAGGCAGGACAATCACCATGAGTTCAAGGCCAACCTGAACTACATAGTGAGACCTTGTCTCAAAAACAAAACAAAACAAACAATAGAAAAAGAATATACTGTATGTGCCATTTAGTCATTTAAAAAATTTTTTAAAAAGCTAAATAGGGGTCTGGGGATTTAGCTCAGTGGTTAGAGTGCTTGCCTTGCAAGCAGAAGGCCCTGAGTTCAATCCCCAGCACAAAAAAAAAAAAAAAAAAAAAAAAGCTAAATAATCACTTCTGGTCAAAATATATTCACAAAAAATGAGCTATGATTCTATTTCGGTTATGAACATTTAAGCAATTAAAATATTAGCAAATTAAATAACAATGCCAAATAGTGTTTATCCCAACACAAGGATGGCTTAATACTAATAACAGTATTTATAAATTAAAGGAGCAAAACCACATGATCATTTCAACCCATGCTAGGAAAAAAAAAAATCAACACTCATCCCAATATCATAAAGCAACAAAACTACTAGTTTTTAGTAGGAATAGAAAACTTCTTTGACATGAGTGGTCAAAATTCTAAGGCAACCTTCATAATGAGAAAAATACAAGCACTGTCACTAATTTTAAAGGTAGGATAGGATCCTATCATCTCTGTTATTGTACTAAATACTCTAAAAATGCTAGGGAAATATATTTTTTGTGATATTCATCCTGTTCTCCCTCTTTTGCTCCCTCATAGCCATTCTTTTTCTCTGGATCACCTATAATACACAGATGTTAAAGTTGGGATCTAACCTGTATATCTCATTTTTTTTCCTACAACTTTTTTTTGTTATGTTTTTGGGGGTAGAATTCCTCAGCTCCATTTTCTAGTTCACCAATAATGCTTTTCAGAAGCTGTGCCCATTTTACTGTTCAGATTATTATTTTGATCGTTCTAATTTTGTTATTGTTTTTTGAGACAGGGCTCACTATTCAGTTCAGGCTGGCCTTGAACTCATGGCGACTGTCCTGCCTCAGCCTCCTGAGTGCTGGGATTATAGGCATGCAGCACCACACTCAGCTAAGATGAAATTTTTAAAAGAGCAAAAAGGGAAAAGAGAAATGGCTAAGCAGTTGATGCTTGCAAAACTATTTCCGTTGCAATACAAATGAGGAATAACACTTTCAGTAACAGTGGCTAAACCAGTCATTCTCAAGGATGGAGTGTGGAAACAAAAGAGAAAGCAGGTTATCTCCTATAGAACGGAGGTGTGCCAGTGCCCCTCTACAGGACAATCACTGATACTGAGGTTTTTAGTCAAACAAAAATTGAACTGCTTTTATAAAAAAGCTTAAAAAAATTGTTTTGGTTTCCTAAAATAGCAATTTCACTATACAAAGCATTCACTACTAAGTATCTGCAGTAAAGGTTATAACTCCATGCACAGCATTTTAAAGAGGGAGTAATCAGCCATATCACAATTATTACATTCCCTCCTGTAAATATTTTAATGTTAATTTCATAAAATCAACTATATTTTGTTTCTAAACTAAGAATAGGGGATCTATAGATATAAACAAGTAAAAATAATTCTCTAACCTCTCTAAAAGGGGGAAAAGAAAGAAAACACCCAATCCTGCACTGGGCATGGTGGCAAATGCCTGTAATCTCAGCATTCAGAATGCTGACGCAGGAAGATCACCACGAGTTTGAGACCAGCCTGGGCTACACAGTGAGCTCAAGGCCATTCTGAACTACACAGAGACACTGTCCCAAAATAAAACAAAACAAAACAACAAACCAAAAAACCCCCAACTCCTGTAAGACTCAAAATTTGATTTTTACATTATTAATATCTGTATTCAAAGTTTAAAAATCATTCAGAGAAAGTTGCTGTTTCCCTAAATGGCTACATTTTTGCCAGATTTTTCACATATTGTAATTAACAAGAAATTTTGAGCTCGGTGTGGTGGTGCACACCTATAATCCCAGCACTTGGGGAGGCTGCAAATTTGAGGCAAGCCTGGGCTAACACAGTGAGATTATATCAAAAAAAAAAAAAGAAAAAGAAAAAAAAAAGAAACAAACTTTGGAAAGTGTACTGAAAATGGGAATTTATTAAAAGTGTATAAACCCATTTTATCTTATTAATCTTTTTTCGTTTGTTTTATAGTCTTACCATGTAGCCCAGGCTGGCCTTGAACTCAATCCTCCTGCCTCAGTCTCCTCAGTACTAGGATTACAGGTGTGCATCACTGCACCAAACTCTTATTGATAGCTTAATAACAGACCCAATAGTCATCAACATTGCAATATATTTATAACAAGCTTTTAAAATTATTTCCCTGATAATCATCAACAAAAGGACTTCAAATTAAATATTAAACAACTACAGCTCTTTGTGACCATTATTGGGTTGGTAATTCTAGGCAGTTGAAGAAAAAAACCTTTTTTTTTTGATGGTACAGTACTAGGGATTAAAACCAGGACCATGAGCATACTAGGCAAGCACTCTATAAATGAGCTATATCCCAAGCTCTTTTAAATGTTGAGACAGGGAGGGTCTTGCTATACTGCCCGCACTGGCCTCAAACCTGTAATCCTACTGCCTTAGCCTCCCAAATGGCTGAGGTGGCAGAGGTAAGCCACCATGCCAGACTAGAGAATTCTTTCACTAGATAATATTCATATTCCTCTTACCAGTAAGGCCCAGGTCAGTCTACAAAGTCTAATTTTTATATTTCAAGAGCCAAATCTCTGCTAAACAAACCTCTGTGATGTCCACCAAAATCTTTACCTCTCTCAGTTTATTAACTACACAAAAGACTCACTTCTTGGCTTGAATCACATTCTCCTTGAAAGTTGTGCCTCTCTCCCCATCTTTTTTGTCTAAATCTTTCCCATCTTTTAGGGCTGGATGGTTCTGTTACTTCGCAAGTACTATTCCCCAGTAGTCTCAAGAATTCTTTGTACTCCTGCCATATTTTACTTGAACACTTATCACAGCACCTAAAATATAACTGGTGTTGATAATTAATTCTATAGATACCATTCTGTCCTCAAAGATTCAAGTTTTGTTTTGAGGAAACTTGAAACTTGCTTTCCTTTTCCACACTATATATAGTCTAGCAAATTAAACAGGACTCAGAAGGCAATTAGCAAATGTTTATAAAATCCCTTTTAAATAAAACGACATAAAGAAAGTGTTCTTAGTTTTTAAGATTATGGCAAAATGGAAAGATACAGGCTCTGGAACTGGAGAGACTCGGTTTCAAAATTCAAACTCTAAAAATCTCTTTGAGTCACACCCTTTCCCTAAAGTGGGATAGGGTTTATGCCTTAAGACTTATAAATATTAAATGAGATAATAATACAGAGTCCACCAAAAAAAAAAAAGTATACACACTTCAGGAAAATAAAAATACTACAATGTTTTCAACAGATGGTGTTACCCTCGTATGGGGAACCCCAGAGGATGTTGTATATCGCAGAAAACCCACTCACTACACTGCTGGCCCTTAGAGAACAAATCGAAAATGCACGTGCAGCAGTCTCAGTGGCCAGGGTGACCCAGGCAGCAGTTCGCTGTACTGCTCATAAATGTCTGGAAGCTAATGGCTACCACTTTAAGCATCTCTTGTAATTGCAGAGGCCAAAGGTAACTTGTATTAATCTCATGATGTCTCAATAAATTTACTATTAAAATATTTACACAAGTTTTTCTTTTCCTGAAGTGTGTACACACTTTTTTTTTGGTGGACTCTGTCAAATCTTTAACAGAAACTTAAAACATAATATGAGAGACTCAATAACTGTCGACTATTGTTATCTGAACTGGTTACAGGGCACGGGGCAAACACCTGTAAGCCCAATAATGCTATCTACTTGGGAGGCTGAGCCAGGAGGATCAGGAATTTGAGGCCAGCTTGGGCAATTTAGGCAGACTATGTCTCAAAAATAAGAGAGAAGAGAGCCAGAATGTAGCTCATTAGTAGAGTGCCTGCCTAGCATGTGTGAGGCCCTGGGTTTGATCTCCAGTACCAAAAAAAAAGATAACCATTGTTTTAAATTATTAAACTGAGCAAACCCTTCAAATTACTGAGGAACTAGATCCTTTTCTTCAGAAATTCTTTGCATCCTAGTCACCTTGTATTCTCCATCATTACCATCATCAGCAATCACTACTAACAATAGGAATGCTCTGCCCCATCCCAGAAATGTTAAGAATAGTTGCATCTCTTTTCCTGAAAGTAATGTATTTTATGTATGTATGTATGTATGTATGTATGCATGTATGTATTGATTGATTGATTGGTTTTTTTGAGACAGGGTCTCACTATGCAGTCCAGGCTGGCCTTGAACTCACAGCGATCCTCCTGCCTCAGCCTCCCAAGTGCTGGAATTATAGGTGTGTGCCACCACACCCGGCAGTAATATACTTTATTCTTATCCTGATAAGAAAGTTTTCTTTGCATAGAATTCAATGCTGTTTTCTAAAGGAGTTTTCCCATTTGAAGACATGTAGGATGTTATTTTTTTTTTTTGTGGTACCAGGGATCGAACTCAGGGCCTCATGCTTGCAAAGCAATCACTATAACCACTGAGCTAAATCCCCGACCCAGGATGTTATTTTTAACAAGAGCAAAGAAAGTTTGGCTGGGGTTGTATCTCAGTGGTAGAGTACTTGCCCACTAGGGTCCCCCATATGAGGGTAATAGCATCTGTTGAGAAAGTGGTGGGGCCCTGGATTCAAATCTCAGCAGTGAAAAGGAAGGAAGGCTGACCATCTTTTGCTTTCCTGGTGTGTCTTAAATACTTAAGATTTGTTAAATTAATTACATAATACATAAATAGAATGACAAAGACTGTCTCGTTACCAAACTTTACTTGGGTTTTTCTGAGCCATTTTCTCAACTAAACCTTGGCCTTCCTTCTTAACACCCATTTTGACCTGCCTCGCCCAGTTTTAGTAAGAATTTCTCACCTTTGTTATCTGATCAAGTTCTTCATCCCCCTAACTTCCGTGTATAAATTCTTGGCCTGCTTTCAGCAAGAATCCTCCTACACTTGATGTTTCTTCTTAATTATTTTCCATTCATTGATACCCACCTTCTGCTCATTGGCTATAAATCCTTGGCTGCCATCATTGTTATCAGTAGGTAAGCCTAATCCCTCCTATATGGCAACAGATTTGAATAGTCTTCCTTACCATTTTAATATGTGTCATAGTAATTCTTTGCTTAACAAGCACCACTGCCCTATTTTAACCATTTACTATAATATTGTGCAATAATGACAAATTGAAGCATAAAATTTATAACACACTAGAAGAAACCAAGTAACAGCTCCTGCATATTTCCTAGTTATCTCTCTCAACCATTTCTGTTTAGTTTACAACTTCTCTATTCAGCAAGTTAGAAGGAAATCATTCCTTAGTTCTTAATCTTGACCCTCCTCTTAGAAAACATCCAGAATGCTGGTAAAAAGATTTCCTAGCTTTCTGTTCTAAATTCAGAGTAAGCAGTAAGCCTCAAGTCACCAATTCTCAAAGAGAACAATTTTAAGTATTGGCTCCACCTCAGTGAAGATAATAAATTTAAATCCTATCATAAATCTGAAAGGGCAGGAGGAAAAAAAAAATCCCTATTTGGTTTAATTAGCATATCTGTCTTTCTGTCTAGATAAGAACTAGGGAAACAGAAAAGCCTGAGACAGAAGGTTCTGATGAGTCAGAAAATAAGATTATAGAACATATCAGCAACCTGTTGCTTGGGAGCTTAAATGCATTAAAAATAACTACCTCTACATAGAATGAGTATTTTAGGGGAAGTAGACAGAACTAGGTTAAGAAATCAGGGAAAAATCCACACCAGAGCCTTGAGATTCTGGTGCCAAAGAGTTATCCAAATAGATGCCAAGTTCAAAAGAGCAGAGTTAGCTGTGAGAACAGAAGCTGGCCAGAAGCAGGACCAGTGGGAGATAAGGGTTTTTGCCTTAAGATTTGGTGCATATCTGCTATGTTATGGCAATCTAATTTAAAAGTATACCTTTTTAACAATTCATTTTTTCTTCAAAGTCACTGGACGTCAGACCTGGTTTCACATGCCAGCTCTGCCAATTAACTGCTGGGTTTTAGTTCCTCACTTGTGAATATAATACCTGCTCATGTCTAGGACTGTTTTAAGAACCTAATGAGGTAACACAGGATGGACATACACATAGCAAATACTTAATTTTCCCCACTAAGCAATTTTCCCCCTTAGGTATTATTGAATTTTATGTAATGTGTCTTATTTTAAAAGTTCAGATCTTTGTGTTTAGCAATTTGTTCAATTACTTAAAAAATAATTCATTTGGTTCCAGGCAGTGAAGGGGGTACTAAAGAACAACAAAAAAAATTACTATGTTAATCAACAAGCCAGATGGGGAAAAGATAAGTTTTGTGTGTTTTCTCTCATATGTGGCATCTGGGAGAGGAGGGGAAGAGGTCAACACGCAAGTAGAAAGAAGAATATTAAAGAGTAAAAGAAGGGAGAAAGGGAAAGGATGATAACGGGGATGATATAATCAAAGTATAATACATGTATGAAAATGTCACAGTGAAACCCAACATTCTGAGTAAATAATATACATCAATAAAAAAGATATTTAAAAACTAATCAGCCAGGGCCTGGGGATTTAGCTCAGTGATTAGAGTGCTTGCCTTGCAAGCACAAGGGCCTGAGTTCAATCCCTGGCACCATCAAAAAAAAAAAAAAAAAAAAAAATCAGCCAGGCATGGTAGCGCACGCCTGGAATCCCAGCACTTGGGAGCCAGAGGCAGGAGGATTGCTGCAAGTTCGAGGCCAGCCTAGGCAACACAGTGAGACCCTGTCTCAAAAAACCAAAACCAAAAAAAAAAATCCCAAAAAACAACTAATCATAACTATGGGCCCCAATAAAATCCTGATGTGTGTTCTTAAAAGGAAAATACAGTATTTTTCATAAAAATGTGTTATTTAAATTAACACAATATAGGCTTATTATTATTTTTTTCTTCGTTTTTTGAGACAGGGTCTTGATGTGTAGTCCAGGCTGGCCTTGAACTCACTATACAGTAGGACCCCCCTGCCATAAACTCAGGTGGGCACAGGCAATTCAAACTGGCTGACTCCATGTTTCCTTGACAGCTAATAAGGGATGTGCTAATAAGGGCAGACCTTTGAGCCTCAGCTTGTAAAAAGGTAAAAATAAACAAAAGGATTAACTAAATTGACCCATCAGGCATCCCTAAAAAGTGAGGTAACTACATTCTTAGGCAAAGTAGGTGAAAACTGTTGTAACCAATGTAGTCAACCAATACCTGTATCCAAATAAGGTGAAAAATTGTGTATCCAATCAATGGATTTAGTTTGTACCCTAAAATCTTGGTGGGGTGGGGTTCCACAATAAATTCTGCTGTCTTTGTTTGGTTTTTGCTCGGGCTTTGAACTCTAGCCTCCTGGGCCAGTGCCAGCACACTAAAAGAGCTGTGTTCTTGTGACAGGTGTGGTGTCTTCATTTGTTTGGTGCTGATCTCCTCTCTCGCAATAACTATGTGGCCCAGGTTGGCCTTGAGCTCAAGGCACTCCTCCTGCCTCAACCTCCCAAGTGCTGGGATTTCAAGTGTACACTACCACACTTTGCTATTACTGGTCTTTAAAAATGAATACAGAAATGTTTTTAAATTTAAAAAAAAAGGCAACAAATTTCCTTTTGCTTCAAAATAGATTTAAATGAATTGATGCCTTGGTTATACCTGCAGAGATTTTGATGCACTAGATCTCTTAACAGGTAGAGGGCTAAGATTTAGCAGGGCTTGGGCATCAAGATTTTTAAAGGCTTCCTTGGGTGATTCTGACTTCTTGCCACATCTGAGAGCTACTACCTTAGGCTAATATAAAGTGCAAACCATTATGGTGGACACAAATAACACAACACACACAGTAAGTACTTTGGCTTTCCAATCTTTGTATACTTTATCTCGGCAGCAAAACAATTTACACAAATAGTCCTCAATAAAGATGTGTCAGCTGTTCAAAAATAACTATAATTCAGCCAAAGTATGGCATATGCCTGTAATCTCAGTACCCTGGGAGGCTTAGGCAAGAGGATCCTGATTCCAAGTTCAAGCCAAGCCTCAGCAATTTAGTGAGACTCTTGTCTCAAAATAAAAATAAAAAGGGGCTGGGACTATAGTTCAGGCCCTGGGTTCAATCCCCAATACCAGGAAAAAAACAACAAAAACAAAAAAAATATAATTCAAAGCTGCTAAACTGCCAAATCAGTATTATAGATAATATATGTAACATATGACATGGGCTAAGGTGATGAAAGAAAACTGTAGGAAGAGGAAGATACGATCTCAGCTGGATTCTGCAAAGAGCTTTTAGATACTTCTGGAGGGTGTTACAAGTGAGGGAATAGTAAAACAAAAAACGTAGGAAAAACAGTCTTTTGGTAGAAAGATAATAAAAGAGAAGGGCAGAATAAATGAGACAGATGGCAGCAATTAGGCTTATATCAAGCCTGGTTTTATTCTAACTACAAAGTTCCATTACTGAAAATTATTCTGTCAGTTAACACAGAGGTACTATATCCTTATTACAGCTTCTCAAAATCTGGAAATAAAACTGCCCTCTGAAAATTAACTAATGGAATCAAGACAGATGCTACCAAAGCAAGATTCATTTGCTCACACATTCAACACATATCTGAAGGCCAATTACTAACTTTTGCAATTGTGATGTATTAGTGTCGTGTCCTCATGGCACTTACGTTCTGGAGGGTATAGAGAGTCAACAGATGAGATTAAATAACTAAAATACATGGGATGCTGGCTAGTGATAAATGCTAAGGAGTAAAAATAAGGCAAGGTAGGCCGGGTGTGGTGGCAACACCTGTAAACTCAGCACTCGGGAGGCTGTGGCATGAGGACTGCCCCAAGTTTGAGGCCAGCCTGGGCTACATCGTGAGTTCAAGGCCAGCCTGAACTACATAATGAGTCCCTGTCTCAAAACACACACACACACGAGCAAGGAAAGAGGATATGAAATATTATGACTTAGAATTGGTTAGAATAAACAGAGAAGTCTTCTGAGAGAGCAACTTCTAGTTAAATATCCAAATGAAGTAAGGGGGTACAGAAGGAGGAACTTCTGAGAAAAGAGTAAATACAAGGAATGTCTTAGGCTAGAAAAGAGGACCAGGGGAAAAACAGGAGATGAAGTCAGATGGTAAGCAGAAAAGAGCTAAAAATCCCAGAACATGTAGGAATTGATCAGAGTAAGAACTTTTATTGTGAAGAAGATGAGACGCCACTAGATGGTTTTTAGCAGAGGAATAAAATGTTCTGACCTACATTTTAACCAGCTCACTCAGGTGCTTTCTTCAGGATAGATTGTTAACGGGTTAGGGGCAGGAGTGAGCACTCAGCAAAAACATCGATCAGAAAATCTTTGTAATAATCTCAGTGAGAGATCATAGTGTTTTCTTCTAGAGTGGTTTGAACAAAGGTGTGTTAAGAAATAGTTGGGTTGGGGACTTAGCTCAGTGGTACAGTACTTGCCTAACAAGTGTAAGGCAAAAAAAAAAGTCACATAAGTCAAAGGCACAGGATTTGCTAATGGACCATAATACGGACTGTGAAACAGTAATCAAATACTACTGAAGTTTTTGACCTGAGCAACTAAAGAATGGAGGTGTCAATCCTTGTGTAGTGGCACACACCTGTAATCCTAGCACTATGGGAGGCTGAGGCAAGAGAACTGTAAGTTCAAGTCCTGCCTGGGCAATTTGACAAGATCATTTGAATTAATAAATAAAAAGTGCTGGGGAGATAGTTCAGTGTGAAGGCCCTGGGTTCAATTCTCAGGACTGCAAAAGAAAATAAACAGGAGTGGAAATGTCATTACATAAGAAGGAAAGACTGCAGGAAAATCTGTAACATGCAAATTTTGATACACGAGCACTTCCTTCAAGCCCTGCAACCTCCTCCCCATACCAGTAATGTAGTAATGTGACAACACAACCTTTCTTTTTTCATGATTCATGAGACTGTTTTTGGAAGAAGTTTGTATATTGGATGGGGAAGAGGCCATTAATGCCTTACCCTATCGTGTGTGTTTTCTTTTCTTTTTCTTTTTCAGACAGTATCTTGCTTTGTGGTCCAGGAAGCCAGGCTGGCCTTGAACTTGAGATCCTCCTGCCTTAGCCTCCCAAGAACTAAGATTACAGTCATATACCACCATGCTTGGCTTAGTATGTGTTTTTCTGAACTTTCTGAAGAAGACTTAAAGCAGATGAAGGAAATATTTTCATTAGGAGCTTTGCAAGTCTTCTTGCAAGTATCGCAATAATAATTTGGTATCCATAAGGCTTTGCAGCTTTATGGGATCTACTGGGACAGCATTTAGGGGATGGGAGCTGAATGTTGGCAGCAGTGGCATGGCAGAGCACCATGATGGCAGCAGGTGCTCAGACACGATGATGTATAAAAAGGCACCCAAAGTATAGACACATTCCTGAATACCTAGAGATCACCAGAAATAATTAGTGGAGGGGGCATTTTATATGAGATAAATGATGTGAGCTGGAGAATTAGCGACACTTTTGTACCACGTGGTACTGTTACGCACTAGATAAAAAGACATGGCTCCAGTTACTAAGGAACTCAGTTTTGCTATCAGGGCAAACATAAGAAAGCTGACAATGTAACAACTTCCTGAAATATTTTAATATTTCAGTTTTAAAAATAGAGATTTCTAGGGGTTGGGGATTTAGGTCAAGTGGTAGAGTACTTGCCTAGCAAGCATAAAGCCCCAAGTTCAATCCCTAGCAATGCCTGTAAAAAATAAGTAAGTAAATAAAAAATAGAGATTTCTTTATTAGAATTTGAAAAAGTTCAGGTGGGCATGCTGGCGCATAAGTATAATTCCTCCCACTTGGGAGGCTGAGGCAGGAGGATCACTGTGAGTTCAAGGCCAGCCTGGGCTACATAGTGAGTTCAAGGCCAGTCTGTCTCAGGGAAAAAAAAGTTCATTAAACTGTTGGGGCAGTGTGATCCAATTCCCCCTCCCTCCTTATTTTAAGAGGAAATAAGTCCACTCAGGTTAAGTGTTTTTTCCAAAATCACTCAAGTGACTAGATGCACAACGAGGAGAGGCTAAATCTTCGAACAAGCCAAAACATTATTTTCCACTATACCACAATACTTCATTTATAATTTCTTAAATGGATACCTCTATTCTGGATTTTCATTCATAGTATACAAAAAAATAGGTACAGTGGGGGGGGAGGCGGAAGCAGGGGCCAGAATTAGGCAAAGATGGGGTATGAATTTTCTGACTAATTACACTACCTTGTTTAGTATGAAGGCCTTCTCTGCAAACCACCCCGGGCCACCATACTGAGGATTAAATCCAGGGTCTTCACACTGAACTACATCCCAGCCCTTTAGAAAAATTTTTTGGAGACAGGGTCTCACTAAATTGCCCAGGTTGGGCTCAAATTTGTAACCCTCCTATCTCAGTCTCCCAGTGTTGGTATTACAGGTGTGTCCCAGCTGAAAGCTAGCTTTAATGAAGTAGTTTAATGCTCTGGAAGAAATTATGATAAACCTGCACTCTTAACAAAAGATTGGGCACCTGTATTTGTACCTGCCTAGGCTTTGTGCTTCTGACTCAGGATTTTATAACAGATTGTATGACCACTGCTCAGCAAAACTGAAAGGAAGTGAAGATAAATAGTATTAATGCTAATTGATAATTTGTTAGAAAACTGTCATGATAAACTTTAGGTTTAGTTGATTCTACAAGAGTATCCACTCATCTAGTTAATTAAGGAGGTAATACATCTATCCTAAAAGTGTATTTTCATGAGCTCTACCAGAACCCTCAAATCCCTTCATCTATTTACATTTTCTACAAATCTACCAAATAATTTTGATAACTGTTTCTCTTTTTCCCCTTTTTTTGTGCTGGGGATCAAACTCAGGGCCTTGTGCTTGCTGGGCACAAGCACTCTAAGCACTGAGCTAAGTCCCCAAACTTGATAACTGTTTCTCAAAACAATGTCTCAAATGATACCACTGTCTAACTAAAAGCATATAGGTTCCCTTCTCAGTTATAGTATTTTTGAAGTTATACATGAATACAGTATTCTACTAGTTAGACTCGAGAGAAAAAAGCATGCTAATCACAGTTTCTTCAGCCCCCAACTTTCTCTTTGCGTTTTTAAAAAATGCTCAGTCATGAAATAAAGGAAACAAAGAATGGAACCCAAACAAGTAGTTCATCTCATAGTTCAAGTTTCCTAATTAGGGTATCTTGCTAAGCGTTTAGAACCAAGTAAAGAGTCTACAAGATTACAAGAACGGAGCTCATTCTAACCTGAACTCCAAGATAAAACTAAATGCTTTTGTTTCTGCACATTATTACACTTTTCACTTCCTGCTTTATTTAGACAGCTCATCACAACCATTTCAGGCAACAAGAAAGAAAACCAACTTCCTCTTTATAAAGTGATAAAAAGTTCCACAGTGAGTTATGAGAATGATTTTACTAGCTTTTGTAGAAATTCCTGCAATGAAGTCAGAGACCACTGTGACCAAATTTACCACAACCTTTATTGCCTTCTGAAAATGTATCGAAGTTGAAAAGCAGTATTAAAATATATGGGGGGCGGCTGGGGATTTACCTCAAGGGGTAGAGCACAAGGCCCTGAGTTCAATCCCCAGCACCTCCACCATTTAAAAAAAAAAAAAAAAAAAAAGGACTTAGCTCAGTGGTAGAGCACTTGCCTATTAAGTGCGAGGCCCTGAATTCGATCCCCAGCACCCCCCCAAAAATATTTGGTATCATGGCATACATGCCTTAATCAAAAACCCAAATCAGCTGGGCACAGTGGGGCATCCTATAGTCCCAGCACTGCGGAGGTTGAGGCAGGAGGATCTTGATTTGGAGGCCAGCCTGGACAACATAGTGAGACTCAAAAAATGGACCCACCCAAAGCAAATAAAGCTGTTTTAAAAGTTAAAAAAAAAAATTATTTTAGATTTCTTTCAGGAATTCAAAAAACAAACTGAGGCTCAAAATACTTTGATTTTTAAAGTTAGTTTATTGCGAACATCTTATAGGACAAGTCTCATTTAAGGGTCACTACTATTTATGATTCCCAAAACATCAACAAGTCCTGTTGGAAAAATACTTTCTCCTCCTTGAATTCAGTTAAAAGGAATCTGAAGACTAGACGACAGGGGGCAAGGTAAGTATTAAGCTGAAGGAAAACTAAAATACTTTATCTTACAAGTCAAAGCGCTTTCTTTTTACTTAACAGATGCACAGAGATATACAAACAGGTTTCATCTTAGAATAACCACCTAACAAAATTTCAATACTCTCAAAATCATATGGATTTTTATCATACCAGCTACACTTAATTATCCACACTGATGAAAACAATGTAAGACATCTACATAAGACAATGAAGACAAGCTAAAAACTCTTTAGTAAGTATGAATAAAATTCACCAATAGTTTCTGGCAGATTTACTTATTAATTATGATTTGCTTATCACATCATTAAAATTAAGCAATGAAAGAAATGTGTTAGAAGAGGAAACATTACAGATCTTTTATAAAATCAAGGCTAACATTAATTCACTGTCAGTAGCCAAAGACATCTTAATTTGCACTTTGAAATACACATATATTTTCCCAATTTAGTTAAAAAGGCATTCTAACTCCAGTGTCAAAGACAAAAATCCAGCAACACTGGTAAACTGGTAAATGTGTATCACTTGAACACAAAAAACTTCAAAGTTTATTTTAAACCTAATTTTTTTATTTTATGGTATAGGGTATTGAATACAGGGGTGCTCTACCACTGAGCTACATTCCCAGGCCTTTTAATTTTTTAAATTTTGAGACAGTCTCGCTAAATTGCCTAGGCTGGTCTTGGTCTTGATATTGCCTCACTCTCTCGACTACTGGGATTTTAGGTATGGACCACCACACCCAGTTTTACCTCATTTCTTCGTGAAATTTTGTTGTAACAATATTTTTGTTTCAAATAAGTGGACCATCAGTTGGGCTAAATTTTATCACAGGATTTTCACTGTAACTTAATTTTATCGGAGTCATAACTATTTAACTCAGAATAAACTTTTTTTATAGTTTTCTTTCTAGTATAAATTTTTATTTTTTTTTCCCTAAACCTTTTAACATTTATGAGAATCTATTTCCAAATAAGAGAAAACCTAATACTAAAGTATTGTTCAATGGCTTTTAAGGGTAGAGCACCTTCTTCAGCATTTCAAAATGGCATGCCATATGTAGATATGTAATGTCAAATTATTCTGTAAAATGTGTTCTTGGATCATTAACAGTCCCTTCTTCCACCCCAATCTATTTACTGGTTGACTGATCTTTTTGGAGACAGTCTTGATCTGTAGTTCAGGCTGGCCTTGAACTTGTGGTAATCCTCCTGCCTCAGCCTCCCAAGTGCTGGGATTACAGGCTTGCACCACCATGTCTGGCTCCCAATCTATTCTTATTATAATAAAAAGAACCCACGTAGATTTGCTGAACCCTGAAGGACGCACATTCTGTAATAGCCACCGTAGGAAACAAAAGACATTAATTCTTGTCCTATAGGGAATACCTGGTAAAATATTTTAAACTCTGCAGGCCCTAAAATGTTGTATTTACTGAAAAGCTTGACAAACTGTTTTTAAAAGGC
Organism: Hystrix cristata; assembly: GCA_004026905.1. NCBI lineage: Eukaryota > Metazoa > Chordata > Mammalia > Rodentia > Hystricidae > Hystrix > Hystrix cristata. Next base: position 53,987 of record PVJO010002095.1, on the reverse strand, counting down.
GTGCAGTTATCAGGAAACTACTTATCCCACCTAACTCAGAACATGCTCTTGTATCTAAGCCAATTTTAAAGAAATAAGTACACAGATTGCACGAGGACAGATCCAACTGTAATCAAAGACACCACCGTAGGGCATCAAAGAAGTCAAGCTGCTTTTTCTGTTGTTGTTCAGACCTGAACGTGTTAACATGATATTTATGTGCTACATAAAACCTGGAGTTAAAAAGAAAAAATTCACCGGTTATTCTGAATTTCTTAACAAGAAGCCCTAAACAGTTTTTGGGACAAGCTAAGACCCTAGGGATGAAGTCACTTGGAGGCCTATGTACCTACAATCAAGAGAACATCTGCAGAATAGTGTTCGAATTCTGAAGCAAACGCTCGGAGGCTTACAGCTTTATTATGGGGAATTGATTTAGTCAATAGAACGTGAGAAAAGTGGATGTGCACTGGGGACCCCTCCTTATCGAGCAGTCGGGACAGCAAGATCACTTCCTGAGGAAGGAGGAGCAAAAGGGAAGTTAAAAGGCCACCCAGACCAGGAAGTGACTCGCCCTAAACTAGCCCCAATCACACCTTAAAAGGGGGTGCGTGCGAGAGCCCCAACAGCCTAAAGGCGGTAAAATAACTGCAGCTCGGTAAGTCGCGATATCATCATCGCCCGTCTTATAATTACAGAAGAGTCTACAACCAAGATTCAATAAGGGAAAAGTCTCTTCTCTCACAGGAAGGCCACGGGGCTGTGCCTCAGATCCACAAGGAAAAGAAGCGACTTGAAGAATGGAGAACTGGGGCCACCGTGAGGCAGAGGAAAGCCCCGTAAGAGGGAAGTGTCCCGACTGCAGAGAGCGTATGCCAGCTCGAGCCAAGAACTTCCTTTTTCCTGGGGACACGGCCAGGCTTCCCGCCGCAGCTGGGTCAGACCCCTGTTCCCTGCCGCAGGAGGAGGCGAGAGAGAGGCAGGCGAATCCCCTTACCTTCTCCTCATCCGACACCCGATCCTCGAAGTCGGCCATCTTGGGCTGCTCTGGTCCAGCCCGGCGACGGGCGCGAGGCAGGCCGGGAAGGAAACTGAGTGATGGAATCATCGTCGGAAGGACCCGCCCGGAAACGGCGACCGCGAGGGCGCCATGTCAGTAAAGCGCGCCGGGGTGACGGTTTCGAGCTCCCGCGCCCCAGGAAGTCGGCTTCCCTTTCAAAAGATTGAGGTTTATTGTTTCCATAAATTAGTCATTCCTCCTTTTTTTTTTCCTCTCTCCTTTCATCTGTTGGATGTTTGCAGCGTGTTTGGACTGGTCGTGGCATCTGGGTTCCATCCAGTCAAAAAACTATTGCCTGATTCAAGTGATCCCCATGACAGCTGAGTCTAGAGCGCTAAAAACTGCTCGGCCCCTGGAACGACCGGTGGCTTTTCCAACATCGAGAATAGGGTGAAAGGTGACATCAATTCGTAGAGAAGTAAAGCCACTTCCCTTCAGCGTCACATCTTAGTCCGGATCCTGTAGAACAGGCGCCCCTACCAACCCTCACCCTCGCCTGAAGGAGTAGTTTCGCTGCAGTCTTGGGACTTGCTCCGCCACTTTCTAGATCTTCGCAGTGAATTCCCCAGGATTCAGCCTTTACGGAGCCAACTTCAGGCCCGCCACTATCCCAGGATTCCCGACTCCGGGTTTCCTGCCCCTCTCCCCTCCCAGCTGCCCACGCCTGCGGGAGCGGCAAGATGGCGGACAGGGACTACTTGAGTGAAGCCGTGACTGCCGCAGCATTTTATCCTGCACCTGCTCGCGACCTAAGCCCGCCGCTGGGCTGGAAGGAGCGGTTGCGGGCCGGGCTGGCAGGGGCTGGGGCCTCACTGTGGTTCGTGGCGGGGCTGGGGCTGCTTTACGCTCTAAGGGTCCCGCTGAGGCTGTGTGAGCACTTGGCAGCGGGTGAGAGGCCCAGACTTCCCGGGGACGGGCGGGGAGCCCACGAGAGGTGCTGGGGGGCGAGCGCCAAAGGGTAGGGAGTCTCAGGAACCATGGAGGGCTTTGGAGGAGTCGATGTTGCGCGAATCTTGGGACTTGCTCCGTGTGTTCTTTTTTCTTGGGCTACAACGCCGCAGCTGATTGTCAAACCTGAAAGGCAGCTAACGGCTCCTCCCTGGACCTCTTAAGATCCGCCCTCTCTGATCCGTCCTGGTTTACCCCAGGAAAAGCCACCTGATAAACGAAGCTTCCGGTGGTAGGACAGACAGAAAAGAATATTCTCAGTCTTGGATACAGAATCTATATGCACTGTCCACCATTTGTAGAGTCCTTTGAAAAGTGTCCCTGCCTAGCTAAGAGAGACCCACACCAAGACAACAAAGACATGCACATCTGTAATACAGAGACCCCAGAAAAAGCCATCGTCTTATCGTACCATTCTCGTTTCGAAATAGTTTTGTTAAGAAATACGTAGTTTTGTGATATTTTTGCGTGTTCTTTTAGGCTTCAACTTGAGTAATAAATTGGATCATTATAGGTTAGGAAGGAGGAGAGGAACAGCAGTGGCTCTGCGTATGTTATGTAGTCTGCGCTAAAGATACAAAGACGTGTTGGAAGTGTTGATTCACATGGGTTCTGCAAATACTGTTCTTTAGTGAGGCCCAAGGTCTCTTACAGTGTTATTCCATTTCTCGCACTCATGCTGGGAGTAGCAACTTCAGAACAAGATGGAATTATTTTTGTGGAGTGATGGCTTTGATCAGTGCAGTGGTTAATTTTTCTGTAGCGAGAGAAGGCAAATATCACCTTTTCTATTCTATAAGATGATATGAAACAGTGAGATAATATTCTGGGATACTTTAGAGATTTTAGAGGCAGGTGCAATGTAAACTCAGTTTTAACTAGCATACTAAAACAAGCTAAAGGACTAATTTGGTGTCTGTAATACGTGAGTGAAGTGCTTAATGGTAGTTTGTATGCTCAGTGAAATGTTATTTATTGAGTTTTTAAAATTTTTGTACATGTTAACTAGATACACCACTTAGATGAGAGTAGTTGATTACTAAATATTTTCATTACTTTTAAAATCCAAAGTACTAATGAGGCAATGATATGAAGTGAAGAATCTGATCCAAGATTGTAGTAGAACAGGTGCAGAGAGCTCTCAGTTTGTACCTTTTCTCTTAACAGCTATTTTGTCTTCTTGGCTGATCTGTCAGAAACTCATACTGTTTCCATTTCCATTTGAAACATTGGCTTGTATTTTACCAAAGTAATTAGACTGTTTTTAAAACCTCCTTTGTAAAAGTATGTTTGTTTAGCTTCGAAGAATTTTGCAAAAGTTCTAATCTAAATTATGACTTATAAGTGCTTTAGGTTTTATGTTTGATGGCAAGCTAAATGACCGTAATTTTTTCTTTTCTTTTCTTTCCTTTTTTCCCCCCTGCTTTTTTGGTGCTAGGGATGGAAACCTAGGGTCTTGCACGTACTAAGCCCATTTTATTTATATATATATATATATATATATATTTTTTTTTTTTTTTGGTGGTTTTGGGGATTGAAACAAGGGCTTCATGCATGTTAGGTAAAGCACTCTACCACTGTGCTACATCCCCAGCCCAGCCTAGCTTAAGCCTCATTTTAATTTGCTTCTTATTTAACTAACCAACTGGGGCTGGGGATTTAGCTCAGTGGTTAGAGTGCTTGCCTTGCAAGCAGAAGGCCCCAAGTTCAACTCCTGGAACCAAAAAAACAAAGCAAACAAACAAAAAGAAACTAACCAAAAGTGAAATCCTACTTTTACCTGTGTGAATGTATTTTTAAGATATGGTACAATGGGAATTTATAGTAGTTTTTTAAAAATATCACAACTTTTTCAAATGAATTTTCATACTAATGTTAATACAGAGAATTCCTGACTTAAGATGGCTCAATTTATGATTTTTCAACTTTACAGTGGAACAAAAGCCAAATCCATTCAGTAGAAATTTTTAATCTTGGTCTTTTCCTGGGCGAGCAGTATATGCTATCCAATACTGGGCAGTCAGGTACACCATCTGGAGGATAAACAATACAGTGTACTACGTTGGTAAGCTATGATATTTGGAAGGTTGGGCGTATCACATGCATTTTCAATTTATACTATTTTCAATTTAGGAAGGGTTTATCAGAATACACTCTGGCTCATCTGTACTACTTATGTTCTTCTGCTCAAAGACACTTACATATTTGTAATTTAAGCACTTTAGTTTGTGTGCGTGTGTGTTTTTTTAACTGATTTTTTTCTTTTAACAGTGACAGGATTTTTGAATTCACTGACACCCAAATTCTATGTGGCACTTACAGGGACATCTTCTTTGATATCAGGACTGATATTTGTAAGTAGTTTCCATTTTTTAAATTGATGTTTTGATATTTATCCGAAGGTCCTTTATGTGGTTATAATAATTTAAATATTTATTTGTCAACATTTCTAAGATGCGTTAGGCATTTGAAAAAAGAATTACTAGTCAAATAAGTCTGGGGAGTGGTACATCTCCCTCTGTACTTTTAAGAGATTGGCAGTGTTTGTTGCATATTAAAGTCTTGTATATTGTAGTCAGGAGGGGGTTAGAAATTTAATGCCTGAAGATCCTTGGTTTGTAACAAAAAAGTTGGTGAAAAAGGAAGATATAAGAATAAATTCATCATTTACTTTGAGAACTGGATAATCTGGAGCGTATACCCTTCTAAAAGGGGGTAAAGCTAATTTTGCCATGTAAACCTGTTCCAGTTTTTCAGATCTTTTCAAGAGAATCTGGACATACAAATTTTATATAAAATCTCTGAATAACTTAATTTTAGCAATATTGGACAGACTAAAATTTGTATGTCTGGAATTCAGCCTGCAGTTTTTCCAAGCTCCAGTTTCTCTTCTAAATAGGAAAATAATAGTACCACTTTGAAGAATTATGAGAACTAAGTGAGATAATGTGTAAAAGCTTGTAACATGATAGCTACCTCAACGAGCACTTAATGAATTTTGGCCATTATTATTCTGAGAAATTCCACAATATGGAAACCTATTTAATTCAGCTTTTCCTTAAACAAGATAACATATTAAAATACTAAAAAAATTTTATAATCCCCAATAACATCCCTAGCACATAGAGTTTCTTAGTGTACATTTTGGGAAAATGTTACTGCAGATACAAATCTTAGGTAGTATTCCATGTGTGGTCAGTGGATTTTTCTGTTCTTTTTTCTCATCTGTAGGTGGTGCTCTCCATCTTTATTTAATAAAAATAATAGTATTTGTGTTGGACTTTCGTTTTTTAAATTTTAAAATTAGTTTATTAAAGGGACTTTGTTTTTTATTTTTTTAATTTTTTTGGTGCTGGGGATTGAACTCAGGGTCTTGTGCTTGCAAGGCAAGCACTCTAACCACTGAGCTCAATCCCCAGCAGGGACTTTGTTTTTTAAACAGGTACTAATGCTGAGCATTTTGTTAAAGTGAAATGTAAAAGAAAGGGATTTTTCCCTTAAAAAAAACCAGTGAGGAATTCAGAATAAAATTATATGTAAATAGAAGCCTCACAATTTATTTCTTTATAAAGCCCATTCTTAATTAAGTATATCTTAGCATATTTGGTCAATAGCATACATTTAAAGTCTAAAGAAAATAAACTAAGCAGGGTATGGTGGCACCTACCTGTAATCCCAGCACTGTAGGAGGCTGAGGTAGGAGGATAGCAAGTTTGAGCCCAGTCTGCACAATTTAGTGAGAACCTATCTCAAAATTAAAAAATAAAACAAAAAGGCCTGGGGTTGTAGCTCAGTGCAAAGACCCTGGGTGGTTCAATTCTCAGTGAGAGAGAGAGACAGAGAGATAGAGACAGAGACAGATTGATTTGCAAACAGCTGAAATAGGGGAAGGCATTGGTTTTGGAACCAGAAGATACGATTTTGAATTGTTGACTGACACTTACTAGTTTATAACTTTGAGCAACTCACATAAACTGTCTAAATCCTAATTTCCTCATTCATAAAAGTGGGATAGCATGCATATATATTTATCAATAGATACATGTTGTCTAAAACTGGTTGAAGAATTTGTTTCTTTTTTAGAAGAGGAGTTAAATATACAAAAATTAGGAAATTCAAGTAACATTTTAAAGGCTGAACTGTCATTACCTTTGCAGTATTGTTGGATTTTTATTAGCAAAAATAAATTGTTGTGTTTGTAATTTTTTTTACTACTAGACATGTGATGGAACATGTACACTCACACACACACACACACGTATATGTATATATCCTGACATGTATTTGGGAAGTATGATTAGAAGCTCTGGAGTTAGACAAACTTGAATAAGAAACTCAACTTTGCACCTGACCAGTGGTGTGAACTAGAGCTAGTTATTTAAATTTGAAATATATTCCTCATCTCCAAAATCAGCTGTTATGAGAATTAAATGATATAATGCATGTACAGGACTTGGCATAATGCTTGGCTCATAGAAATTTTTTTTTTTTTTTTTTTTAGGATTGTAGCCAGACTTCAATACATGCTGGGCAAATACTCAATCACAGACCTACTTCTCCAGCTCTTTTAAAAATTTTATTTTGGGACAGGGTCTTGCTAAATTGCCCACACTAGCCTCAAACTTGTAGTTTTCCTGCCTCAGCCTCCTGAGTAGCTGGGATTACAGGCGTACACCATGACACCAAGCTCATAGAAAGCTTTTGATAAATACTAGCTATGTATTATTTTTATGTGTATATGTGGTACTGGGGATCAAACCCAGGGCTTACACATGCTAGGAAAACATTCTGCCATGGAGCTGTATATCCAGATCAGCCATTATTATCATTGTTTATTTTTGTTAAAAAATTGATTTAAAAGATCCAAAGGCTCCTAAAACCCACCTGCATTTCATATAGTGAAGAGCGGTTTATAATTGTTGCCTCTGATTACAAGTCCTTGACAGTGTTCCTCCCTTTTTTTTTTAAGGTGCTAGGGATTGAACCTAGGGCCTCTTGTATTAGGCAAGCATTCAACCACTGTATCCCATTTTTTTTTAATCCAAGATTTGTCCAGTTTAATTCTGTCACATGAACAACTTCTGCTTGTGTAGTTTCTTTTGGTCGTTTTGAAGACATTTCATCTCTTTGGCTGGGCAAGTAGTTGATAGATTGCCTACCATGTGTGAAGCCCTAGGTTCAATTCCCCATAGCTCCCCACCCCAAATGTAAAGAAGTTTCATCATATTTCTTAGTAAAACATACAGTAGAATGACCACATTTGGGATTAATTACTTGTTAACTCAGCAAGAATGAGCAGAAAGGGAAGCCATTTTTAGATTGAGCATAAAATGTGTCTTAATAGGAAAAAAGCAATACTTTTCATTTGAAGCACTTTCTTATAAATATAGCAGTTAGTCATTGAGCCACAATATTGTACAAAGTGACTGCATACATTTGGCACCTGTTTAGCAGATTCATTCTATAATTTACTGAAGCAAAAATAATACTTCTAGAGGTTTGAAAATTCTGTGCATTTGTGTGTGTTTGTGTGTTGCTCTCTTTGTGGTCATAGTAAAATAATTCTTAAATTTTTATGAGTGTGCACTTATTCTTTAAGTAAAAGAATACATTTGTTGACTACATTTGTCAGGGGAATAGTATGTCAGTGGACTTTTTAAGGAAAATGGTCCATAAATTTCCTAATGTATTCATTTACCGAATACAGTAACCATAGAGAGCTTTTTACATGTCAGACACTACTTTAGAAGTTGGTCATACCATGGTAAGCAGACAGACAGATTCTGGACTTATGGAATTTAGTCTAGAAAGTGATTATAGACATTGATTCATTCATTTGACAGTTTCTATTGAGCATCACTGTTCCAGGGCATCACTGTTTTAAGTCACTGGGCATATACAGTGAATGAAAGTAATGAATTCCTGTCCTCATGGAGCTTACATTATATCAGGGGAATACATTAAAAAAAATTAAAAAAATATTATGTCATACTATTAGTAAGGGAAAACAAATGAAGCAGAAAAGGGCATATGAAATGTCAGGGAAGAAACATTTCTGTGCTGCATGTGAAGGAGTAGTTTGCTTAGGAGCTTGAAGAATTAAGCAACAGTTTTTGTTTGGTTGGTTGTTTTTTGAGGCACTGTCTCTCTATGCAGTTCAACCTAGCCTTGAACTCACTATGTAACCTAGGCTGGGCTCGAACTCAAGGTGATCCTCCTGCCTCAGCCTTCCAAGAGATGGGATTACAGGTGTATGCCACAATGCCCAGCGATGAGCAGCAATTATTATAAGTTAAAAGATTACTGTGAAAGGGAAACAAGATCCAGCGGAAGTACGTAACACAGCTATCTGTTCTCTTCCGTGGATTTAGAAAAGGTTCCCTGAAGAAATGTCACTTAAGCTAAAATGTGGAGGAGCCAGACATGGACAGTTGAGAAGGTTGAAGTGTAGAAGTATGAAAATTTCTGCTAATTCCATGTAGAGAGCTACTTTTGAGTCCTCTCTGTATTGGTCAGCTTTTTATCAGTAGGACCAAATACCTGACACAGAATTTATTTGTTTATTTATTTAGGGTGCTGGGGATTGAACTTGGGACCTTGCACTTGGTAGGCAAGTGCTCTACCACTTGAGCTAAATCCCAAACCCCCTGACACACAGAATTTTGAGGAAGAAGTGTTTATTTTTGCTCATGTTTCAGTGTTTCAGTCTGTGAGCCGGCTCTAAGGTAGAGGAAACTTGGTGAAAGTGCATGGTGAAGCCAAGCTGCTCAGTTCATGTTGGCCAGGAGCAAAGAAGGGCAACAGTGACAAAGGACAGGGGGCTGGGGGCCAGTAGGAACTCCAAGGTCATGAATCTGTGGCCTACCCAGACACTCCCGGAAATGTGCTTTTCCATTCTCCTCGGTGGCTCCCAAGCCAATCAAGTTGACAGTTAAGCTTAACTATTACTCTTATAAGTGATAAACCATGGAAACACAAAAGAAACGAATACTTGATTTGTAAGTAGTTCTATCTGAGAATCAGCTTGTCTCAGCTTAGGTCAGTAATGTTGCCAAATACTACCGGAGTAGTACTTTTGGTTCAAAAAGCACTTTCTTATAACTTGTTAACCACATTTAATAGATGGAAACACTGAGACTCCGAAATGTCAAAGGTTAAGTAACTTGTGCAAAGCACACAATTAATAAATTATGGGCTTGGGAGTCAAACTTGGGCATTCTGATCCTAGTTGAGAGTTTAATTTACTATACTAATTATTTTAAAATAGATTCTAATTATCCTACAGGTAGAATGACAGTGTAACGACACTTATGATTATTTACAGATTAAACACTTGTAATTGTTTTTACAGACTTTATTACAAATGTATAGTTTTGCCTAAGTTTGTCAAAAGCTCCTAAAAAAGTATTTCACTCTTACATGGCATATATTATTGGGGAATTTGGGGTTTGGTTGTGGGGGAAGGTAATGCATTTAAAAATGCTGAATTGAACAGGAAAATCTTTTTTAAATATATTTTTTGTTTGTGCCTAATAATTTTATAAAATACTGTGTTTCGACGTGGTATTTTCCTACTTGCATGTCACTTATTTTGATGGTATTTATCCTCCCTATTACCTTCTTTTCATCCCTTCCCTTTATTCCCTTCTTCTTGTCTCATAATTTGTCTGAATGAGAATGTTTTGAATTTATATATCTGCTGATGAATTGTTTTTTTTTAATTTTATTTTATTTCCAAGAACATGTATTGGTACAGTGATCACATTCATCTTAGTTAATTTGTACCTGTACATGATATATCTTGATTTCTCCCCCTTTCCCATCCCTCCCTTCCATTCCCCCTCCCTTCCCTATTTACAGTAGCTTTATTTACATTTTTCCCCCTTTTCCCTTTCTTTTCTTTTTCCCTTCCTTCTTTTCCCCCTCCTCCCTTTCTAACTCTCCTCCCTATTGAATATTATCTTTCTTTTACTTAGTATCTGTTATATTTTTTTGTCCTTATTTGCACTTACGGTTTCTCATATCAGAGAAACAATTTGATATGTACTCATGTGTGTCTGATTTATTTCACTTAAGAGTATGTTCTCAAGGTACATCCGTTTACCTATAAATATCTCAAGTTTATCCTTTTTTATGGCAGAGTAATACTCCATTGTATAGAAAAACCACATCTTCTTTAGCCGTTCATTAGTTGTTGGGCATTTGGGTTGTTTCCAAGACTTAGCTGTTATAAATTGTGTTGCTATAAACATGGTTGTACATATATCACTGTGGTACGATGTTTTTAATTCTGATGAATTCTGTTTTAAGTAAAGGTGTTTTCTCTCTGTCACAGATATTTGAGTGGTGGTATTTCCATAAGCATGGCACATCTTTTATTGAGCAAGTGTCTATAAACCATTTGCGACCACTAATGGGAGGAACAGAAAGCAACATCTCAGAGCCAGATTCTCCTAGCAACAGAGAAAGTGAAACTGGCAGACAGAATTTGTCAGGTGACTTTTTCAGCACGTTTTCAGAGCTATATTTTAAAGATTGAATTTGACTATGGGGGATAAACTCAAAACAACGCAGTTGTTTGACTGTATACTCTTTCACCTATAAATTGAAATGTAATCATCAATGTGATGATGTTAGGAGGTAAGACTTTTGGGAGATGATCAAATTATGAGGGTAGAAGCTCAAGAGTTCTGGATATAAATGCTGAACATGGCAGTATTATTAATGTAGGTTGAGACAGGTTGATTCCCAGACTGAACTATTTAAAAAAATCAAGGTATTCACTTTGTGTTTCCAGGGTTTCTCAGTTATAAAAAGAGGCAGCAAAAGAGGCTTTCTATGCTGAATTAGAAGAGATTTTCATATTCGTGCACCTCAATCTCAACTCTTTATTGGGTCATGAGGGTAATCTCTCATGAATGAGATTAATGTCCTTACAAAAGAGACTACAGAGAGCTGTTTGCCTCTTCTACCCTGTGAGCACATAGCAAGAAGGTGCCATTTATAAACTAGAAAGTGAGTGCTCACTTACAATGGCTCTGTCAGTACCTTGATCATGGATGACCTGGACTCTGAAATTGTGAGAAATAAACCTTTGTTGTTTTTAAATTCCCCATTTTGTGGTATTTTGTGATAGTAGTTCAAATAGACTGAAACAGAGAGAATTTAATTCTTTTACATAAATACAGGTAGTCCATAGACTATTCCTCTGTATCCAGTAATAGAAAACAAATATTTTTTTTTAATTTTTTTATTATTTTTACCAAGAACATGTATTGGTACATTGTATACATAATGATCATAATCAACATGGTTATTTTGTACCTGTACATGATACATCTTGGTTTTCCCCCCCTTCCCCTCTTCCCCTCCCCTCCCTTCCATTCACCCACCTCTCCCTATTTGCAACAAGTGTAGCTACACTTTGCCATTTTTTCCCCTTAGAAAACAAGTATTATTAATGATAATGTAATTAGGAAAGTGAAGTTTTCATAGCCAAATAATTATATTTTTGGATTATTTTACCTTTCATTTGGTATAGGTAAAATGATATAGTAATGATACAAATTCATTTTCTTGTAGTTAAAAAAAATTTTATTTTAGTGGTACATTTTAGATATATGTAATGATAACATTCATCATAGGGAATTTGTACCTGCACGTGATATGTCTTGCTGCTGCTTTTTTCCCTTTCTCCTCCCCTCTTTTCAACCTCTCTTCCCCTCCTTATTTACAGAAGTTTTGTTTCCATTTCTTTCGTTCTATTCTTTTTCTCTTGGCCCTCCGTTTCTCTCTCTCGCCCCTCCCTCGTTCTCTTTCCCATTTGAACAGTTTCTTCCCTTTCCCAATATAATACATTTTAGTCTTTATTTATACTTTTAGTTTCTCACACCAGAGAGACAATGTGGTGTTAAATGTGTGTCCTATTTATTTTACTTTAAGAGTATGGTCTCAGGGTGCATCCATTTACCTAGAAATGTCTCAAGCTTATTGTTCTTCAAGGCAGAGTAGTACTCCATTGTATAAAAAAACCACATCATCTTTATCTGTTCATCAGTCAATGGGCATTTAGGCTGTTTCCAAGATTTAGCTATTACAAACTTTGCCACTATAAACATGGATGTGCATATATCTCTGTGGTATGATGTTTTTCTTTTGGGAAGATACTAAGAAGGGGAATAGCTGGGTTAAATAGAACCTCTAGTTCCAGTTTTTTGAGGCATCTCCATACTGATTTCCACAGAAACTGATTTTCCACATGCCAAAGATTAAAACTAAAATCAAAATGGAACAAAGATCTAAAGAGTAAAACACTAAATCTTCTGGAAGATAGAATAGGTAGAACTCTTGAAGACATATGTGTAGGCAAAGACTTTATGAACAAAACCCCACCTGCCCAGGAAATATCACAAAGAATTGACAACTGGGATCTCATCTTATTAAAAAGCTTTTGCATAGCAAAAGAAACCACTAACAGAGAGAAGAGACAACCCACAGAGTGGGGAAAAATTTTTGCCATCTGTTCCTACAACAAAGGACTAATATCTAGAATATATGAAGAACTCAAAAAAAGTCAGCCCTGGAAATTTAAAGACCCAACCCAAAAACAAGCAGCTGAGACGAATAGACACTTCTCAGATAAAGATGTAGAAATGGCAAATAAACATGTGTAAAAATGTTCAACATCCCTGGTCATTCAAGAGTTGCTAATTAAAACAACACTGAGATTCCATCTCTCTCCAGAAAGAATGGTTATTATCAAGAAGTCAGCCAATAAAAAATGTTGTCGGGAATGTGGGGAAAAAGGAACCCTTCTCTACTGTTGGTGGGAATGTAGACTGATATAAATTAATTAATTCCATAATATTCCCATAGGGGCTGGGGATTTAGGTCAGTGGTTAGACTGCTTGCCTTGCAACCACAAATCCCTGAGTTCGGTCCCCAGCACCAAAAAACCCCCCCCAAAAAACCAAAAAACAAAAGCCAAACAATCCATAATATTCCCATAATGTTTCGTTTGCTCAATAAACCCCAATCAGTAGAGCTATGTTAGTGTAGCAGAAAAATACTACCTGAGTTCAGTTACTGGCACTTTTTAGATATGGTTAGGCAAAATGCCTGAGGAAATGCCATTTAAGTGGAGCCCTAAAACATGACCAGGATTAGTGGGAAGGAATTGGCAGCCATTCAAGAGTACAGGAAAAAATAATGATAATTTTCTTTCTTGTCTCTTTTTCATAAAATAATTGCAGAACTCTTAAGAACAAGACAGATTAAAATTAATGTATTATATATCTTTTTTTTTTTGGGTGCTGGGGATCGAACTCAGGGCCTTGTGCTTACAAAACAAGCACTCTAACCGCTGAGCTTCCTTTGTTGCTGGGACAAAACACCCAACACCTGCAATTTAAAGGAAGAGAGGTTTATTTTGGCTCATGTTTTTTAGAAATTTTAGTCCTTGGTATGGTTGGCAGCATGATGGGAGGGCCCGAGGGGAGGAAATCTGCTCATGTCATGGCAGCCAGAAAGCAGAGAATCATGGGAGGAGCTGGGAAGGGAGATATATTCTTCCTGGTCATGCCCACGGCGATCTGCCTCTTTTAGCCAAACCTCACCTCCTACCAGCAAGTCAGCTCCATAATTCAATCACCTTCCAAATACGTAAGGCTTTGGGGGCCATTTTAGATTTGAAGCATAACTACATAGGTCTGTCCCCAAGAATCTCAGAGTTCACTATGCAAATAATTATAATAATAATGCACTATGTATATGTGTTTATTCCCTATTGTAAGACTGAGTAAGCCATTTATGGCAGTGAAGATAACCTTGAGAACTGTCTAGCATAGTAGAAGACACAGACTTATAAATAAGTTGACAACAAAAGAATATGGTTAGCTATTCTTATAGCTATTCTTATAAGAGCTAACTCTTATAGAGTTAGCTATTCTTATGATACTATGGTGACAGAAAAGAGGTAGTGGTCAATTATTTTTGGAAGAAGAGGCACAAGATGTTTCACAAAGTAGATCCTGGGAGCAGGGTGTAGGTGTAATGACTCATACCCGTATAGTAATCCCAGAATTCTGGGAAGTCAAGGCAGGATTACAAGTTCAAGCCCAGGCTGGGCAACTGAGCAATTTGGATAGACCCTGTCTCAATATAAAAATAAACCAGACACCCTCCTATAATCTCAATACTCTGGGAGGCAGGAAGATCACAAGTTGGAGCCCAGGCTGTGCAACTTAGTGATTTAGTGAGACCCTGTCTCAAAAAAGACATGCTTGATTTTGACCTTAAAAGTGAGTCAAAGTCTCCCTGGAACTTCATCTTATTCTATAATATTATCTACCATAGATATAAATATGCTGGAGAGAACAGTATTAAATTTCTACTCCCAAGCTTGCTTTAAGTCCCAGACCCATATGTCTCTTTGCTAGAGTTTCTACACCTTTAATGGTACTAAGCACCCTGAACTCACTCTGTCTAAAATGAAAATTATTATATTTTCTAGTAGTCTTCCTTCCAATTTCCATACTAGAAACCTACATGTCATGTCTATTGATTGGTCAACTGATCCCAGGGCCTCACATATGTTAGGCAAGTACTATATCACTGAGCTGTATCCCCAGCCCTTTCTATTTTATGTTGAGACAGAGTCTTAATAAGTTGCCTGGGCTGGACTCAAAATTTGTGATGTTCTTGCCTCAGCTTCTCAGTCAATACCTGCAGTAACAAGGGATTTGCCATGACTGCCAAGAAGACATTGTTTCAGTTTATTTATTTTCCTTCTTCCTCCTCTCGCTCCCTTCATTCTGCAATAGGATCTCACTATGTAATCCAGGCTGGCCTTGAATTCACTATGTATCCCAGGCTGGCCTCAAACTAGCACTTCAGCATCCCCATTGTTGGGGTTACTGGCATGCACCAAGGCACCTGACTATCAATTTATATTTCTTTACTTCTTCAAACAATTGTAGTGATTTACCCTCAAACATTATCTTAGCTTCATCCTACCTTCTTTTATTTCAGCATTCATTGTGCCATATTTAGGCCCTTGACATTTCTTTGTGTTGTATGTGTTTTTAAAATTAATTTTATTGGCACGTTTTAGATATACATAATGATCACATTCATCATAGGGAATTCGTACCTGTACATAATATGTCCTGATTGACATTTCTTTCCTAGATGATTGCTATGGTATCTTAACTAGTTTTCCTTCCTCTTCTAATATATCCTGTCTCTTTACTACTGGGTCTGGTGGTACATGCCTATAATCCCAGCTTTTCAGGAAGCTGAGACAGGAAGATCACAAGTGTGACACCAGCCTGAGCAACTTAAAGTCTCAAAATAAATGGAGTGAAAGGAAATTAAAAGAGCCTGGGGATGTAACTCAGTGGTAGAGTGCTTGCTTAGTATGGATCAGTCAAGGCCCTGTGTTTGGGGGAAAAAAGTTCTCAAACTTTTTGGAAACAGGAATTTTTTTTTTTTTGAGGCAGGGTAGAATTCTTTACACAAATTTTGAAGACTTTGAATAGCATATGTTTATATATGAATTGTGTTCATCATTATTATTATACTAGAAGTTAAAGTAGGAATTTCAAAAATAATTTATTAACTTTTAAAAAGTAACAATAAAGCCATTACATATATTGCTATAAACTGAATTATGTTCACCAAATTAATATGTTGAAATTTCAACCTCCAATGTAACTGTATTTGGAGATTCAACTTTTAGGAGGTAATTAAGGTTAAATGAGGTTATATGGGTGGGCTCTTGATCTGATAGGATTGGTGGCCTTATGTGAAGAGAGGTCTCTGTCCACCATGCAAGGCCTGAGCAAGAAGGATGCTGTTTGCAAGCCAGGAAGAGAATCCTCACCAAAGTCTTAGCTCTCTAAATTCTAGATTGTATGAAAGTATATTTCTATTTTTTTAAGTCCTTTTGTTGTAGCAGCTTGAATTGACTGGTACAGATTTTGGTACCAAGAAGTGTGGTATACTGTAACAAATACCTGAATATATGGAAGTGGCTGTAAAATTGGGTTATGGATAGAGTCTGGGAGAGTTTCGAGGGACATGCCAAAAATATGGACATTCAGGATGATTCTGGGGAGATCTCAGATGGTAATGAGGAAGATGTTATAGGACACTAGAGGAAAAGTGATTCTTGTTAATACAGTGGAAAAGAATTTGGATGAACTGTGTTCTGCATTTTGCGGATGGCAGAATTTGACACAATGAAATTGGGTATTTAGCTGAGAATATTTCCAAGCAAAGTGTGGAAGTAACAGCTTGTTTTCTCTTGACTACTTACAGTGAAATGTGAAGGAGGATATATGGATTGAAGAAGGAATTGTTAAACAAAAAAGGAAGCAAAGCCAGGTGCAGTGGCACACACCTCTGATCCTAGCTCTGTGGGAGGCTGAGGCAGGAGCATGGCAAGTTCAAGCCCAGTCTGGGCAGTTTAGTGATTTAGCAAGCCCCTGTCTCAAAATGAAAAGGTCTGGGGACATAGCTGAGTGTGAAAGCTGAGTTGAACCCCTAATACTGAGAGTGGGTAGGGAGAGAGGGGCAGAGAGAGGGAGAGAGGCAGAGACAGACAAAGGACAAAGACATGAATTAAATTGAATAGTGGATTCTTCAGGACTGGACAAATGTGTACTGCCTTCAAAAAACACCAACCCCTGTTTAAATTAGATAGTCTTCAGTCCTTTTTTTTTTTTTTTGAGACAGGGTCTTACTGTATAGTAGTTCAGGCTGGCCTCAAACTCACGGTGATTGATCCTCCTGCGTCAGCCTTCAAGTGCTGGGATTACAGGCGTGCACCACCACTCCAGCTTCAGTACTTCTTTTTTATTTATGGCACTCCCAGCTAACTAATACACATATTTTGAAAAATTATTTCCAAAAGCAAGAAAAGTTCAGTCAAGAGACTGGAAGTGTTTTACATTTGTTTTAATCTTTTAATAGAAAACAGTTTATTTTCATGCTGTTTCTGTCCTGTTTGTTATATTATTTTCATTGAAGTATATGAGCAAAATCTGGTTTCACACAGAGATGTAGTTATAAAAGGGAGGGATATTTTCATAGTCTTTTTAGGAAATTATGGGTATTCTTTCTTTGTACTACATCAAAACTTGATAAGGGGTACTTTCTGAGAATTCAGATTCAGTGTAGAATATGAACTTTGTATTCTTTATTAAGATCCATTCATGTGCTTTGGATTTTGAATGAATCTCTTTTGCATAATTTTAGAACATCACACATTGTTTATTTGGAAAATACTTGCTCAGTGAGTTATACATATCTTAAATGTTAATATACTTTATAAGAGAAAAATTACCACCAAGTATTCTGTGCAGTTTTGTTTTACAGTGCTAGGAATTGAAACCAGGGCACAGAGCTATATTCCCAACCCTTTTTATTTTTTTATATTGAGACAGGGTCTCACTGAGTTACTAAATTGCCTGGGTTGAGCCCAAACTTGTGATCCTCCCAGTCAGCCTCCCAGAGTGCTGGGATTTCAGGCCTGTACCACTATGTCCAGCTGCTGTGCAGTTTTATGATACTTCCTCTGGTTGGAATGTTCTTCATCTCACAGCCTTCTACACATCTTTTATAATGATTCAGTGTTAGTTCACATGTCACCTCTTCTCTACATTTTTCTCTGGTTTCCCCAGAGAAAAATTAATCACTTCCTTTTCTTTGTCTTGGAACAGAACATACCTTTACTATAGTACTTGTCACACAATTTAGACCATTGTTTACATGACTGACTCTCATGGTATATTTAATTCAATTTAAGAAGTCAGTTCCAGATGGTGTGGTAGGCTCCAGGAATATAAAAGTGAACAGTTTTAAGATCTCATATTTTAGAGCTCATATTTTGAAAACCAAATAGTTAATCACATTGTAATATGGTAAGTGCTAAAACTGAGTTATGAGTCTAATAGTATGGAGAGAGAAATAAGGGAATGACTAGATTTAATTATGTGCTTCTTGAGAGCAAGGGTGATTCATGCTTCTTTCGTCTTTGTACCCTCTGTGCTTAGAATACAGTAGGTAGACAATAAATGTTGATTAAATGAAGATTTAACTTCTTTTGAGTAAACTCTCATTTTGCCTCTTGTTTTTCAGAATGCAAAGTATGGAGAAACCCTTTAAACCTTTTCAGAGGAGCAGAATATAGGAGGTATTAACATTTTGCTTTTAAATCTGACATTGGTTTTACAGTAAAAGTACTATAGAAACATTTGTTTTTATAAGTATTTCACAGCCTCTTCTAGTTGGTGATATTCATATACAGTATTACAAAATGAAATGATTAGCTCAAGGTTTAGTTGAGAGAATCTTGACTGTTTACTTTTATAATCATGAGAAGCATTGTTACAGATTGTAAATTGTGATGCATAATAAGTATATATTAGGCCCCTAGTTTATTAGGTTAGAAAGCCTCTTTAATTTTTAAATTTTTGAAAATTTTTTGGTGGTACTGGGCATTGACCTTGGGTCCTCCACCACTGAACTACACCCCCAGCCCCTTTTATTTTAAGACGAGGTCTTGCTGAGTTGCCCATACTGGCCTTGAATTTGGAATCCTCCTACCTCAGCCTTCGGAGTACTAGGATTAGAGATGCGTATCACCATGCCTGGTTAGAAAGCCTCTGAAAAAGAATTTCTAAGATTATTTTTAAAGTTATAGGTGCCAGCATATACCTATGCATGTGTGCTCAGTTTCAAGATTTATGTATTTAAGGATTGATTAGAAAACATCAATATGAATGTGAATGTAAACTTCATTTGTGCAATAGTACAAGGCACACTGTGATTATAGGTTTTATATTGCTATTTCCCATCTATGCAACGGTATCCATTTCTCTTCCAGTTTAAACTGTATATGAGAAAACGTTTTTTGAAATTTATGAGCAAAGATATTTAACCTTCATCTTTATTTTGAGGAGCGCTATATTTTACCTGGAGGTAGATTAGAGCATGTTCTTTAATTTACTGAACAAAAAAATCATGTCTGCTCTGTGTGAACACTATGAAAAATGATGGCACTGCAAAAATGGTTAAGCAATAATCCCTGGACTTAAAGATTTGTAGTAGAACAGTAGCATCCTAGGACGTGAAAACTAGGCTTTAATGAGAGATGCCATTACTTATGTTAAGGGATTTTTGCAAGAAATAGATCCTTGAACTTCTTTATAAATAAAGTTATTGAGAAGGGGGAAAAGAAGATGGGGGAAAAAGGAAAGAAAGGGGAAAGGGAAAAAATGGAAATATATAAATAAACCTGCTGTAAATAGGGAAGGGTGGGGGAGCAGAAGGGAGGAGTGGGGAAGAGAGGGGGAAACGAAGATGCATCATGTACAGGTACAAAATAACCATGATGAATGTGATCAATATGTATACAATGTACCAAGAACAATACATGTTCTTGGTAAGAAGATTAAAAAAAAAATAAAGTTATTGAGATTATTCCTTGTTATATAGAGTACATTTCATGCAGATCATAAGAGAAATTTCTTAGAACCAGGAACTGAACTATTTATGCTTTTTTAAGATGATTAATTTATCTTAGTGAAAATATCTAAATTGTGTTTATAACCACTATGCAGTTGTAGAGTTTAAAGCCAGACTGTAGCCAACCCTTAACAATTGTATAGAACTCTTTGGTATGTGTTTCATAGGTTAGCTTCAGTCCAGGCTCCATATGTGTCCCAATCCTTATTTTTCCGTATTGAATCTTTTTACTTCTAATTTGGGTTACTGATGTTACACATTATATTTTAACTGCTTTAAATCATTTTAGGAATAATATGGATTAAGATTTTTTAAAAGTCTTATTTATTTATCTTTTGTGGTGCTGGGGAATCAAACCCAGGATTTCACCCATGCTATGCAGGTCCTCTACCATTGAGCATACCTCAGACCAATTTTTTTTTAAGAATACACAGCAGAATTTTGATAGGTCAGAGGAATTTACCTTCTCTTTTTTCTTCATTATGATTTTTTATAATATTGCTAATACCTTTAGCAAGCCAATTAATGCCACTAAATAACTTAAAATCTTTAATTGTATAAGTAATATTTATCATGTACTTTAAAAATGCCTATTTTTCTGATTGTAAGATATATGCATATTCATTGTAGAAAATGAAAATTAGAAAGGTGTATAAAAAAGTAAAATCTGTTCCTACCAAGTGATAAATGCTATGAAAATTTTATTTTCATCTAGTTTTTCTTCTAAATGCATTTATACAAACAAAACTCAAACATCATTCTGTACTTACTGCTTTACATCTTTTTTCTAAAGTAATATTATGTGAATTTCTTGTAAAAATTATTGTCAATATACATTTCTTTAAAAACATGGTTTTTGTGCTGCTGTGAACATGGTTGTGCATATATCACTGTGATATGATGATTTTAATTCTTCTGGGAAGATACCAAGCAGAGGAATAGCTGGGTCAAATGGAACCTCTAGTTGTAGTTTTCTGAGGAATCTCCACACTGACTTCCACAGGGGTTGGACCAGTCTACATTCCCACCAACAGTGGAGGAGGGTTCCTTTTTCCCTGCAGCTCCACCAGCACTTGTTATTGGTTGATTTCTTGATAATAGCTATTCTTTCTGGAGTGAGATGATATCTTAGTGTTGTTTTGATCTGCATCTCTCGAATGACCAATGATGTTGAACATTTTTTCATATATTTATTTGCTATTTTTATTTCTTCTTCTGAGAAATGTTTATTCATTTCAGATGCCCATTTTTGGATAGGGTCTTTAAATTTAGGGGGTTTGATCTTTTTGAGTTCTTTATATATTCTGGATGTTAGACCTTTGTCTGAAGGACAGCTGGCAAAAATTTTCTCCCAGGCTGTGATTTTTCGCCCTACTCTATTAGTAATTTCTTTTGCCATGCAAAAGCCTCTTAATAGGATGTGGTCTTGGAAACAACCTAAATGCCCAACAACTAATGAGTGGCTAAAGAAGATGTGGTTTTCTACACAATGGAGTACTACACCGCCATAAAAAAGGATAAACTAGAGTCATTTGTATGTAAATGGATGTTCCTTGAGAACATACTCTTAAGTGAAATAAATCAGACACTTATCAGTACACATCGAATTGTTTCTCTGATATGAGAAACCATAAGTGTAAATAAGGACAAAGGGGTAGAGTAGATAGTATGTTTCAAAAAAAAAGAGAGATAGTATTCAAAAGAGAGGATAATTAGATAGGGAAAAGGGGGATGAAGAAGGTTAAAAGAAAAGTAAGATGAAAGGGAAAAAAATGGAAAAGTGTAACTACACTTGTTGCAAATAGGGAGGGGTGGGTGAATGGAAGGGAGGGGAGGGGAAGGGGGGGAAAGAGGGGGGAAAACCAAGATGTATCATGTACAGGTACAAAATAACCATGTTGATTATGATCATTATGTATACAAAGTACCAATACATGTTCTTGGTAAAAATAAAAAAAAATAAAAACATGAATTTTTTTAAGTGGTTTTGTTATAGTCTATGATATGGAGATACTGTACTTTGCCTGTAACTTCTCCATCTACATTCCTAAAATAATTTCACTGTTAAAATTTATATTAGAGAGATGTCTTTGTTTTTGGGTGCCGGGGATCCAATTCAGGGCCATGCACTTGTGAGGCAAGTGCTCTGTACCACTGAGCTAAGTCTCCAACTGCTAGAGCAAAATCTTTATATGTAATATTTAGGCACATATGTGATTATTTCTTATGGTTAATTTGTAGCACTGAGATTACTGAATCAAAGTATATCAACCATTTTTTCCTTTTATTAGTTTTCTTTAAAAGTATTATGATGAATATTTCAAAAATAATCAAAATAAAGAGAATAAGTCAAATTCAAGGTACTCATCCACTAGCTAGGTGTGACTATTTTTAAGACTCTTAACAGTTATCATCTAATGGATTTCTGGAAAAAGAAATGTAAACCTAATTTACATTTATACCAGTACTATATGTGTACATATCCCACTTCATCCCTGTCTTAGTTACTTTTCTTGTTTGTGAAACAAAATACTCGACATCCACAAGTGAAAGAGGAAAAGTTTTTTTATACTTTGTAAGTTTTCTGCCATTACTTCTGTGAACAGGTTTTTTTATGTCATTTGTACTATCTCCTGCTTTTTCATCAACTCCCATCAATCTTATGGTATTTTTCTTTGTGTCATCTAGCATCTGTCATACTGATTTTTCATGATCTCTCAACCATTAATCACAATCTTGTCTTCTATATCTGAAATTCTGTCTTTGCCTTGTTTCACTCTACTGCCTATACCTTCAATGAAGTTTTTAATCTCCTGGATATCTGTTTGAATCTGTTTCATGGATTCCATTTCTTTCCTGTGTTGGGCATTCATGGTTTCCATCATTTTCCTAAGCTCTTCTATTTCTTTATATGTATCTGCTCTAGAGTCACTAATCATATCTTTCATTCTGGAAATTATTTCTGTTTTGATGTTTTCTAGAACCTCATTCATCTGCTTTGTTACTTCTGCTGTCACTGCTTCCAAGAGTCTGGGTGGGAAGCTTTCAGATTGTTCCACTTAATTACCCCCGAGTTTGCTTTTGGCGAGCCAGAGGTCTGGGGTTGCATCTTGTTTGTGTGTCTTCTCATTTTCTACTTTTTCTTGTTTAGTTTAGTTCCTGGGTTGATGCTTATGAATTGCCTATGGCAGGTAGCTTTTTTGTTAGTTTTGAGAACCCTTTGGAAATTACTGTTTCCTCAGAGATGTCTTACAGGTGTAGCTGGATTTTATGTTTTTGATCTATTGCAAGACCTTACCTCTTCAATTTATTGGGGCTGGGATGTTGCTATCTATTTGGCCACCCCTTAGTTCATTGACCATGGCCTATAGTGTTATTTATGACCCTCTGCCAATCTCAGTCTTGGTATACAAGGAAGAACTGAGTAGAAGAATTCTCTCACCTTGATTAAAGTAGTACAATCAGCAACAACAGTAGCATCAAACACAGTCAGCCACTGCAGTCTGTTATGTCCACAGCTCCACTCTGCTCATATGTCTTTCCGTGGAGGTCTCTGGGGTCACTAGTAGTCACTCTGCACCTGCAGGCTCAAACTGCGTCACTCATGCCGAGAGCTGGGGCCAAGAGCCAGGACTGCGACCCAGAGCCATGAGCTGGAGCTATGAGAGAAAGCACAGTCTGTCCATCACCTTCTTCTCCTGCACTGGTCTCTCTTTTTGCTTTCACTGTGGGCTTCACGTCTTGCTTCAGATCCCTGCTGGGTCCTGGGAACACACTTCCCTCATTCTTCTCTTCCCTAAATTGCTATATTCTAGTGTTTGGACAAAAAATCTCAGAGAGACTTTCTCTGCTTCCCACCACTCTGCCATCTTTCCGGAAGTTTCCAGAAAAGTTTATTTAGTTCACAGTTTGTGGAGATTTCAGCATATAGTCAGCTGGCTCTAAGGCACAGTGGCATGGCAGAGGAGCATTGCAGAGGAGAAATGGTCCATGGTGTGGCAGGCAGGAAGCACCTAGCAGCAAGCAGTGCCAGTAGCAGAAGTAGCAGCAGCAGCAAGCCTTCTTTCTGTCCCTTATATTCCATCCAGGCTACCCCTCCTTTGGATGAGTAGCACTCAGACCCAGGGTGGGGCACCCTTAATCCCAGCATCATGCATTCTAGATCCAGCCACCTCCAAAAAGCCCCACCTGTGTCTGCATAAGGCTTTGGGGGGACATCTAGATGCAAGTCATAACAGTCCTTGGTAGCATATCTTTACCAAGTTGATAGGTAAAGAGTAAAACTTATTTTAATTGATTATCTGTTAATTACTAGTGAGAATTGACATTTTAAAAAATGTTTATTTTGCTAGACGTGGTGGCACATGCCCATAATCCCAGCACTTGCAATCCTGAGACAGGAGGATTGCTGTGAGTTTGAGGCCAACCTGGGCTACATAGTGAGTTCAAGCCCAGCCTGAACTACATAGCTTAGGCCCTGTCTCAAAAAACAACAAAAAAAAGTTTATTTTTATTAGTACATATTTATAGTACATATGGTGATTATATTTATTGTGGGGAGTTGTTACATGTGCATAACATATCTTAATTCTTTTTTCATGCCCTTCCACTCCCCCTCCAACTCCTAGTGTCCTTTGCTTTTGCAAAACATCTATCTCCCTGCTTCTTCTTATCTGTATTTTGTTTTTCTCTTTAATTTATTTATACTTTGGGTTGTGTCTGATTTATTTCACTTAACATTATGGTCTCAAGGTGTATTCATTTTCCTACAAACGACTCACATTTATCTTCCTTTGTAGCAGAGTAGTACTCCATTGTATATAATCACATTTTTTTATCTGTTCATCTGTTGATGGACATATAGGTTGCTTTCAAGGTTTAGCTATTATGAATTGTTCTGCTATAAACATGGGTATGCATGTATCATTATATCTTTAACTATTTTGGAAAGAAATGTAGGAAGGGAATAGCTGGGTCAAGTGTAATTTCTACCTTTAGTTTTATGAAGAATCTTCATACTGATTTTCATAATGGCTGTACTAGTTTACATTCTCACCAGCAGTGTAGAAAGAATCCTTTTTCTCCTTGTGGCCTTGCCAGTGTTTCTTATTATTCAATTTCTTGATGATAGCCATTCTTTCTGGAGTAAAATGGAGTCTCAGTGTTGTTTTAATTTTCATTTCTCTAGTGGTCAAAGTGTTGAACATTTTTTCATGTATTTATTGGCCATTTGTACTTCTTATAAGTGTATTCATTTCAGTTGCCCATTTTCTGATTAGGTCTTTATGTGGGAGCAGGATTTTTCTTTTTTAGTTTTTTATATATTCTATAAATTCTTTGTATTAGTCCTCTGTCTGGGGAGTCATTGGCAAAATTTTTTTCCCCATTGTGTGGGTTGTCTGTTAACTCTGTTGGCTATTTCCTTTGCTGTGCACAGACTTTGATATAATCCCATTTGTTGATTCTTGATGTAATTTCTTGTGCAATTGGAGTTCTGTTCAGAAAGTTCTTGACTACATCTATGACTTCAAGGGTTTTACTTATTTTATCTGCCAGTAGATTAAGTGTTTCTGTTTTAAAATTTAGGTCTTTTATCTCTTTTGATTTAGTTTAGTACATGGTAGGAGATAACAGGTCTAGATTCAATCTACTGCATGTGTATAGCCAGTTTTCCCAGTACCATTTGTTAGAGAGGGTATCTTTCTTCTATGGTTTTCTTTTGGCCCCCATTGTCAAAGATCAGATGGCTGAATTTGCCTGGGGTTGTTTCTGCCTGCTCTATTCTGTTCCATTGATCCACGTGTCTTGTTTTTGTGCCAATGGAGATTTGACCTTTAAAAATGTATTTAGTAGCCAGTTTGTTAACTTGCTATTAATTTATTGTGGATTTGAGGAAGTGTAAAAGTTTAAATCTTTACTAAAGCCTAGAAAAAGTTTCTCTTAGTTTTTATGCTTTGAAAGCCCTTCACCAATCTTGACATCTGGCAAAAATTCACCTGTGTTTTTTTTAGTTTCTGTGGAATTTTACTTTTAATATTTAATGCTAACTCATTGAGAATTTTTTTATATTTGTGTGGGGGGGTGGTATATGTTACTAGGGATTGAACCCAGGGCCTTCACACCAGCTCTTTTTTATTTCTTACTTTGAGCCAGGGTCTCCCTAAATCACTAACTTGCCCAGGCTGGAGTCAAACTGGTGATTCTCCTCTTCCAGCCTCTCAGAGTGCTGGGATGCTAGGTGTGAGCCACTATGCCTGGCATCCCATGTTTTTAATATGGTATATAACGAACTCAAATTGTTTTATTCCTTAAAATGCAATTTTCAAAAGACTGTTTAGTGAATAATTTATTCTTTCTTATTTGGATTTGTATGTTTTATTGTCATACTCTCGAGAGTTTATGTAGATTATCTCTTGTTTTACTGAGTAGAGTAGCACCCTGAAATAGAAGTTGTAGTTGTGTATTTTTAGAATTGAAATAGTGTCCATTATAGCAGACAGATCCTGTCTCATGTCCAATTTAAATATTTTCTTGTGTTTTGGTAAAGATACACTTGGGTAACTGGTAAAGAGCCACTTACATACTATGACATGAATTTGTCAGCACAAGACCATCAAACATTTTTCACGTGTGACACAGACTTTTTACGTCCTTCGGACACAGGTACGTATCACATCTGTTCCTGGTAATAGACTAATTGTGAAAATTATTTTAAAAGTTTTTAAAAGTTATTTGTTATAATATACAGTACAAAGTTTCTGGTTATGGCGGTGCATCTCTGTAATCCCAGCACTCAGGCTGACGCAGGAGGATCTTTGCAAATTGGGGCCAGCATGGGCTCCATAGTGAGTTCAAGGCCAGCCTGAATTACATAGTGAGATCCTGTCTCAAAAACAAAAACAAACAAACAAAATATATATATGTACACACATATACGTATTTTGTATACACACACACATATATATACACACATACACAAAATTACTTGGCTAGATGTTGTTTACATGTTATTTACATTATTGATAAGAAACTCAGATTTCAATGAATTATGTTTATAAAACAGGTTGATATATTATATTTCCTTTTTTTTGTTTTTAGTGGTTCTGGGGATCAAACTCAGGGCCTTGTGCTTGCAAAGCAAGCACTCTAACCCCTGAGCTAAGTCCCCAGCTCCTATCTTTCCTTTTTATAAGAATTTAAAATATATTATGCCTCTTTTATAACTTAAAAAACCTTTTAGATCAAATGTAGCAGAAAACAGTATACCTTCTTTGTGCCTGAGAAATATAATAATGCATAAAAAATAAGACAATGTAGAAACATTGAGGAATGACATATAGAAAAATATGGGATATATTTTGTTCTACTGTAGTCATAACTTAGAGATGCATGTCAAGTGGTAGATCATAGAAATGTCTATGTTTAGTTCTCTCCAAGCTGTTCTCTGTGGAAGAGAGTATTTAGGGCTAAGGCTAGCTCAGGAGTAGAGTACTTTTTTAGTATGTTTGAGGCCTTGGGTTTGAACCCTAGTACATGAAAACAGAAACAAAACAAAACAAGAAGAAAGGGAAGGGAAAGAAGAAGGAGAAGAAGGAGAAGGAGGAGGAAGAGAAGAAAATGGCAACGACAACTCAGGACCTTGCACTTGCTGTGCAAGCACTCTACCACTGAGCTAAATCCCCAGCTCCTAAAAACAGGGATTTTTATCACAACTTTTTTTCTACTTTGAATGTCCTTACCCTTTTATGTGATGTGTTTTTATTCTTCAGTATCCAAATTAAAAATCACATTCTCTAAGAAGCCTTCTCCGTAATCTCCTGTCAGAATTAAGTACTTCCTTCTCTGTAGTTTTACAATACTTTGTTCAAACTTCTATCAAGTAATTTAAGTTAATTTATTCAACTGACAGCATTTATTTATTTATGCTATAACATCACTTTCATATTTGACTTCCTTCATATGCAAAAAGTAGAGAAGGGACTATATTCTTTTAATCTTGTTCCTATTATTTACCACATGGCCTGGCATATTATAAACATTGTTTTATTTTTTGATGAAAGTATGAAGAATGCCTGGGATAGATGCCACAGATGTCTTAAGCAATTTCACTAATAATGTCTAACACTTAGATAGCACTTATGTGCTGGGCACTGCTCTTATATTGCAGAAATGTACTAATTTGATCTTCCCAATCACTTTATGAGGTAGAGCTTCTTTATATCAGCCTCATTATAAAAAGAAAGGAAGTGAGGCAAAGGGAGATCATGTAATATGCCTCAAGTCATACTACTAATAAGTGGTAAGGCTGGGTTTCATGGTCAGTCTGCTTCTTAACCACCGCTTAGCACTGAAGTGAATTCATTGTGATCTGTCTTTGCTGTGTTAAATAACTTAAGGGTGGGTGGTAGTAGAAAACCTAAGGATGTTTGGTATGGTTACATAAAATGGTTTAACTGCAAATACGGAAGGAAAAAGTATTGTTTTATGTTTATATGCTTAATGTTTATATGAATAGCAAAAGTATATGTTTGGCAAGTAGTAGTAGAATATCAATATTGTATGTTAACTCTAAAAATTGAGTGCCAGTTGTGATGGCAGATGCCTGTAATTCTAGCACTTGGGTGGTGGATCGCCATAAATTCAAGGCCAACCTGGGCTACATAGTGAGTTCAAGGCCAGCCTTAACTACATAGCAAGATCCTGGCTCAAAACAACCAAACAAATAATCAAAAAAAGAATTGAGGTGATTCTGGAAACCAGGTTTCCCCTCCCTTTTGAAGACATAATTACAAACATCAGCAAGCTTTTCAAATAACCAATATGTCTGTCCCCTAAAGGTATATTCCTTTTTTTTTTTTTTTTTTTTGGTACCGGGCATCGAACTCAGGGCCTTGTGCTTGTGAGGCAAGCACTCTATATTCCTTTTTTAAAAGAAAAGATATTTATTATTTATTGAAATAGGTCTCTAAAATAATATATACCATATTTATTTAAAAGGACCAATTCCTTTCAAATACAAGAACTGTATAAAGCAATACTGCTAACACAGAAGAGTGGTCACATTATGTATCTGCAGGCTTAAGCATTGCTGATAATATACTATATATATATATTTTTTAATATACTATATTTTTAATCTTACGACTAAATATTTTCACTGAAACATGGCATTAGTACTTAAGATATAGCCAGAACTGAACAAAACATTGTGTTCATGGTTTTTGGAGTTGAATTGGTAATATATCCCATTTTAAAATTTACTGCCTTTCATTCCTTTTATGACAACAGTTTTAGGCAGAAGTGCTTCTATTTAGCCACCAGAAAGAAACTCTTGTTCCTTTGTGTGATTCCTCACTCTTACGGTTTTCTGTTTCTCATACAATGACATAGCTGCATCATAACAGATGTTCTCTGGTATTACTTAAAGAACAATGACAGACATGCAGACCAAACTGAGACAGCTCAGAAGTTAGAGATGGAAATAGTGGAATACAGAAGTTTTGTCTATGCTAAAGAAGTAAAAAATTCTTGGTAATTTTAAGCATAACAAACTAGGTTCTTTATTCAGAAACTTTTCTTGTTTGCTTGCTTTAGAGGGAAAGACCTTTAAAGGCTTTAACACATTTTTCACATTAAAGGGCTTTAAAGCCTTGTAATACATTTTTCTTTACTTTTTCTTCCTTTTTTTAATCTTTTCGTGGAAAATACCTCAGTAATCAATGCCAGACAAAATATTTTTCAAGAATAACAGTATATTTATATAGGAGCAAAGAGGATTTTTAAAAACATATTGCTATGGGGGGCTGGGGATTTAGCTCAGTGATTAAAGTGCTTGCCTTGCAAGCACGGGGCCTGAGTTCGATCCCTGGCACCACCAAAAAAAAAAAAAAACATATTGCTATGATCTTCAAACAATATAGATCTAAATCTACAAAAAACCTAGAAGATCAAGGCTAAGTCGTCTGGTAATTCCTTCATTGTCCAACACTACCATGATTTTTAGCATAAAAGCAAAAGTTTGTAGAACTCAAGTATCTTAAATAACTGTCAGGATAACTTCTAACTACTGTCCTTGCTTCTTTGAGAGATACCTTTCCCAGTGTTTGTGATTTAGCTCCAAAAATCATCTAATCTTGCTATTTCTTTGAAGTATTGAGTTAATTTTAAAAATTCTTTGTCTTAAGTAGGTGTGCTTTCATGAAAGGCCTTATCCTTAGTTCATTCTATAGGTTCATTAAGAAATTTCTTCCTATGTCATCAAACAGAATGATGCTTTTCTTGCTGTACAAATTGGAAAATTTTCCCCATATAACACCAAGAGGCTTTACGTTTGTTAATCCTCTCCTTGGAGTATGTACTGTTATCCTAGCAGCACTGACAACATGAAAGTAATCTTATAATTGCACTTGTGCTCACTCCCAGCTCCTTCGTTTTAGCTTCAACGCACCTCATACTTGTTGCAGACTAAATAACAGTGTTGTAATCTTCATTTGC
Organism: Hystrix cristata; assembly: GCA_004026905.1. Taxonomy (NCBI): domain Eukaryota; kingdom Metazoa; phylum Chordata; class Mammalia; order Rodentia; family Hystricidae; genus Hystrix; species Hystrix cristata. The sequence goes on along the minus strand of PVJO010002095.1, from coordinate 23,977 downwards.
AGATGTTAGAAATTCATGAAAATATGGCCATATTATGTCCATCTCTGTACCAGACTTATAGTCAACAATGTAGATTCAACATGTAGTACCAACAGCTTTTTTCCTTCCTTGAGGGAATTCACTATTTCCACTTTGTACTCTTTTACTCTTCGAGAAATTTTCAGTGGATTTTTTTTGCTTTAACTTTTTTTTTTTTTTTCTTTTTGGTACTGGGGATCAAACTCAGGGCCTTGTGCTTGCTAGGCAGGTGCTCTAACCACTGAGCTAAATCCCTAGCCCTCTTCCCTTTAACTTTGAGTCCAAGTAATTTTTAGTTCTAGTAGCACTCTAGTAAGGGTCTTGAGAAACTGAGATCTAGCACAGTATCATCCTTGGAAAGTGTGGTTACTGAATATTTCTGCCCACCCCATTTTACATTGATAGGGAGAGCCATTCTTTTTTTTTTTTGGGGGGAGAGGGAGAGCCATTCTTGAAGCATAAGAAGAGGCAGCTTAAAAAAAAAAAAACCAGCCGCAGCTTTTTTTTGTTTTTCTGAGACAGGGTCTTGCTGTGTAGTTCAGTCTGGCCTTGAATTCACTATGTAGCCTAGGCTAGCCTCAACTTGCAGCAGTCTTCCTGTCTCAGCCTCCTAAACACTGGGATTACAGGTATGCACCATCATAACCCCCAGCTAGTATGTTCTTAAAGCGTTTTTGTTTGAATATTTCTTGGAAAAATTTTGAAAAACTCTGCCCTTTAACGCATTTTTTAGTTGATATCATAATATTAAATAATTGCAAAGAATCTTATTTTTGATATATTATCAAATACAGACATTTAAAAATGATGTGCTCTATAATTAAATATGTATCATGGAATCAAATGATTTAATCTTTTTGTGTTTGTGCTGTGGTTAAACCTAGGGCCTTACGCAGACTAAGCATATGCTTTATCACTGAACTACATGTACCTCTAACCCCTGGAATCAAATGATTTGATACTCCTCATTATTCACTGAAAACTGCACAAATGCTCTTTTATAGTAGTAATAAACTTTATGTAAGTCTTTTTTTCTAATTGAACGCATTTCTGGCTTACATCCTTATATAATTGTATTATAATTATTTTCTGCTTCCTAGTCTTTTGTTACACCTGTAAACTTTTCCATAATAAAAATTTTTATGTAAATTTTTTAAATTTAAATTTTATTTGACCATAAGATTCTAAGGATTATGATGTTCTTTAATCACATTTTTGTCAAATCTTTCAAGCTCCATTCTTAGCTCTTTGGACTTTGGAATATGTCCTCCATATAACCTAATTGGGTGAGTGTCTTCATTGTCAATACTGTTGATGAAATCAGACTTACTTTCTGACAGGAAAGTCTGGCTTCATTTTTTAATTCAAATAGTCAACATGCATCTCCACAACAACTATGCCTCTTCTGAATTCACATTCTAAGATAAAAAGATGATAAATCTTCGAGCTTGCTGAGAGCTCAACAGTTGGCCAAAATAAGGCTCCACTGTTTTGTTTTGTTTTGTTTTGTATTCCTTACTAATGCCCTTTTGCCTTGCTGTGCGGGGACCTTCCCTTAGAAGTAATGCATTTTTCAATAGTACTTGGGGAGAGGTGCTAATGGAGCTAATAAAAATTATTAAAATTCCCTCCTCATCCTGTGTTATACTTGAATCCAAAGTACCCAAGGGTAGTATATTCTGTTTCTTAGCATGCGGCTTCATTGTTAAAGGAAATAAGTCAAAGGCAGGACTCTCTGTTACAGGGTACCTTGATTTAAAATGGCTACCCCCAAACCCAAAGCGCACTGGGCACCTGGAGATTTTTGCACTCTGGCCAGGCAATACATCTCAGAAAGATTTAAAATGGCTCAGAAGTAAGCCTTTCTTATGTAAAATAGAAGGGAACATATCTCTAAAGGTAAGGGGTGTAGAGAATTATGGTTAGGTAAGAAAGAAAGACAGCACAACATAAAGACTAATCAGAAGAACATCTTCAGGTAAATTATAAGAAAGAGTCATATAAAGTTAAAGCTTTACAAATTCTCTTGAAATATACATGGCATTTGTTTTGTGTACTTCTAGAGTTATATACTTCTAGAGTTATGTATAATCCAGCTAAAGACTGAACTCAAGAACAGACTATCAAAAAGAAAATTTATACTATGGAATGATAATTCAGAAATGGACAGTTGGTTCCATTTTGATACTTTCAGACACTCACATAAAAGCAATGCTTTAGAGCAGGTGTGGTGGCACATGCCTGTAATCCCAGTACTCAGGAGGCTGAGGCGGGAAGATTGAGTTTGAGGCCAGCCTGAGCTACATAACGACTGGCTTGAACTACATAGCGAGACCCTGTTTCAAACGAACAAACACACAAACAAAAATAGATAAATTTGAGTGAATTGCTGATTGTGTATGAGCTTTTTTTGGTGGGGTGCTGGGGATTGAACTCAGGGCCTTGTGCTTGCTAGGCAGGTGCTCTACCAAAATCCCCAACCCCATCTTTTTTTTTTTTTTTTTTTTCCTCGAGACAGGGTCTCACTTAGTATTATAGGTGTGCATTGCCACGCCTGGCTCATAAGCTTTTAAAGAGAGCAATTGATGCCTAAATCAGCATTTTGTTTTAAATTATTTCTGAGGTCAGGTGTGGAATTTTCCACTTATGGTTTTCTGTTATTTTAGAAAAAATATATTGTTTTGTTTTAATTTTGAGACAGGGTCTCACTAAATCACTAAGTTGCCCAGGCTAGGCTTAGATTTGTGGTCCTCCTTTTTTTTTTTTCTTTTTGGTGCCAGGGAATGAACTCAGGGCCTTGTGCTTACGAGGCAAGTGCTGTAACCACTGAGTTAAATCCCCAGCCCCTGAATTTGCAGTCCTCCTGCCTCAGCCTCAGGAACGCCGGATTACTGGTACCTGCACCATGCCGTTCTACAATTTTCTTCCTTTACTTTATTTCTTCTTTCCCCTTAGGCTCAGGACTACCTTGATTTTGAAGAATATCTTTTTTTTTTTTTTTTTTTTTTTTTGTGGTGCCGGGGATTGAACTCAGGCCCTTGTGCTTGCAAGGCAAGCACCCTAATCACTGAGCTAAATCCCCAGCCCTTGAAGAATATCTTGAAAGGCTAGATAGAGCATTTGAAAGCATAAGAATAAGAAAAAATGCTTTAAAAGCAGATTAGATAACCTCATTAGAAATCAAACAACATATAAAGGAAAGTGAGGTCGTTTTCTTAAATTAGCAGAGATTGGCCAGGCATGGTGGCACATGCCTGTAATCCCAGCACTTGGGAGACAGAGGCAGGAGGATTGCCATGAGTTCAAGTTTGAAGCCAGTTTGAGCTACATAGTGAGTTTAAGGCCAGCCTGAACTACATAGCAAGACCCTGCCTCAAAAAACAAACAAAATAAATAATAAAGCAGAGATTGATAATACAGATTGAGTAACCCTTATCTGAAATGCTTGGGACCAGAAGTGTTTTGCATTTCATAGCTTTTCAGATTGTAGAATATTTTCATGTGCATAATGAAGTATCTTGAGAGTAGAACCCAAGCCTAAAAACAAGATTTATTTATGTTTTGTATATGTCTTAGACACATATAAGGACTGATCAAAAAATAATGTGTTTAAATCTTAAAAATGTATTACAGTAAAAGACATAGTACCATAAATCTTCCTCAGAGTATTCCCTCACACTTTGAACAAACTTCTTCCTTCATTCTTGAGACTTTATTTTTTTGTTTTTTGAGATAGGGTCTTGCTGTGTAGTTCAGGCTGGCCTTGAGCTCATTATGTAGCCCTGCTGACCTTGAACTCTCAGTGGTCCTCCTGCCTGAGCCCCAGGAGTGCAGGGATTACAGACATGGGCCACCACACCTGGGCTCTAACTCTTTCTGAGGCAGTTCTAAAAGTCCTCTTTCATGAGTGTCTTTTCTGAGGCTGCCTCAATGTCCTGAATCAATCCAAAAGTGTTTGTGGTAATTTCTGTCAAATAAAACATTGTGCTATGTCTTCATCAACCTTATTTACTGGTACTGACACCGTGCAACTTCTAGCTCTTCCCCAAAGTCAAAATGACCATGAAAGGTAAACATGTTGAGTTGATTCAGGACATGAAGGCAGTCAAGGCAACACAACTAAAGCCACAAAAGAGGACTTGTGGCCTGAAAGTAATTCCATACAGTATTTTCAGTGTGCTTGTGTTTTGACCTCAACCCATCACATGAGGTCAGGTGTGGAATTTCCCACTTGTAGTTTTATGTTTTGGATTTTGGATTATTTGAAATTTTGAATTTTTGGATTAGGGATGCTGAACTTGTAGTACATTGGTAAGGATGTAGGGAAACAGTTACTGTCCCATATTACCTTATTGGAATAAACTAATACAATCTGTTTGAGAAGAGTTTGGGAGTATATACCCAAAATCTTTTTAGAAATGTATATATTCTTCTTTTTTTGGAGGGGGTGCTAGGGATCAAACCTTTTTTTTTGGAGGGGGTGCTCAGGACCTTGGACTTGATAGGCAAGTGCTCTACCACTGAGCTAAATTCTCAACCTCTAAAATGCATGTATTCTTACCAACTATTCTACTTCTAAAAAGGAATGCCTCAGTTGTAAAACTCCGTTTTTTCCAAGTTCGTGTTTGAACACCAAAAAGTTTGAGAACTGAACATATTTTTTCTGTGAGAAATAATAGAAAACCAATAATTGGTTCTGAGGCCCCAAAATTACACTTATAAATTCATTTTTCTAGGACTTTAACAAATTTTGCAATTTCTTTCTTTAACTCTATTGTGGTTCTCACAGTTTTTCTCTTAGCTTTACTGCTGGTATCCCTAACTTTCTTTGGAGCCATGGTTACCATATTTTACTCAACTAAAGTGTAAAAAATAAAAAACATAATAACAAATGTTTTAGTGAACTAACACAAGCACTATATGTTGTGGCACTGAGACTGAAGTATCACTCCTTTGTGTCCGCAGCAAGTGCAACTCATTTTCAGCCTGTACAGGTTTTTTTCAAGTTGGATTTTCAGTTGATTATCAGGCAAAGTTATGAATATGGAGCAGATTTTTTTTTTTTTAATTTTGTTGTTCAAGTAGTGGAAAGTTGGAGCTTGGAGCCATTCTACGACCAAGGAATTACTATCTTCGGTCAGATATACAAAGATAGATACTGAAAGAGTGTTATACTCTTTATTTGACTTTTGTGGTACTGGGGATTGAACCCAGGCCCTTTAAGCTACATCCTCAGCCCTTAAAATTTTTTTTTTATTTGGAGACAGAATCTCACTAAGTCACTATGTTGCCCAGGCTGGGCTTGAACCCAAGATCCTTGTACTTCAGCCTCTTAACAGTGCTGGGATTCGGACGTGTACCACCATGCCCAGCTATCACAGTTTTTATATTAACAAACCAAAAGGAATTGGTTAACTATATACAAATCAAAAGGGAATTGATTAAATTATGGCGTATTCTTAATAAACTAGAATATTAAAATACATGTTGGTAAGATTCACTATTAAAATTTGATTTATAAATATCATTTAACTTACAGAAAAGAGCCTCATCATCAAAAATCACATCTAATATTAAACTTTTTAATGTAATATTTTAGTGTTCTAGAAGAATGATGTACTTTACCTGGTCAGTATCAGATGAGTGCTGACTTGTATATCAGTTTGTCAAGCTCTGGAAGCATTAGCTGTCAGCTAGCTGGTGACATATTTGAAATGACAAATTATTTTTGTTACACAGTGGAATATATTGTCTCCTTTTCTAAGCCAAGACTAGTATTTTGTTTCCAAAGGAAAACTCAAACATTTTCCACATTATTCTTTCTGGATAGTCATGGGTTTTGTTCCAAAATCAACACTTATAGGTTCTCTTTTTTTCTTACCAAATTTAAAATAGACCTGATAGTTTCATGACTTTATTTTGTTTATTTGTTTGGTTAATTTTTAAGGGAGGTTGCTTAGTGTGATATCTTCACATTGGTACAGTAAATGATAGCAAAACTAATATTATTCCAGAGAAATTCTAACTTAGGCTTTTATTGAATCTTAGTAAAGCTGACATTTTCCAGAGATGTACTATATTCTAAATTAATTCATTCTGTCCTCCTGCTTTTCATATTAAATATGAGTCTACACATTCTTCCTAGTGTGAATCATTGATTAGACAAAGTCTTTGTTTTTAAGATTTTGTGTATCTTTAGTGGTTTCATAGAATCTTTTTGGAATGATAAAAGTAGTATATTTTATATTGATTATAATGTAATGTTATTCACCCTTAAGTTTAGCATGTATTTAGATATATAATTGTTCATGTATAATAATTTTGTTACTTTAATAACATGTTCATGTATAATAATGATGTTCCTAAATAACTTATGTTATTCAAATAAATCATAAAAAGAATATTTTTTTATATGTAAAACTTCCAAATTTAATTTAAATTTTTCATAAGGTTAAGATGAGCTAGCAACCTAATTTCTTGTTTCATATGTTTCAGAGGATGTTATTTAAAGCTTTATTTACTCCCTCCTTGTTCATTCTTCATACATGTTGCCTAAGATTATTTATGTTTACCATCTCATCTACTTTTTGAAATATTTTTCCTACAGTTATGCAGAAGGCATGGAGGGAAAGAAATCCTCCAGCTCGAATCAAAGCAGCCTATCAAGCTTTAGAATTAAACAATGAGTAAGTTTTAAATATATGAAAAATAAATTGTTTTAAAGAAACCTAGGCAAATGGTTTTACTATTCCTTTTGTCTGTTCCTAAGACACTTGGAGTTATTAGTATCATCTTTTCCTTTTTGCATTCTAGAGATAAAATTTGCAGTGTTCACTGATTTTGTATTTTGCTTCTGAACTTATAAATTTATATATATGCTTTTAAATAGAATTTATGTTAGGTATTCTTTTTTAAATGGAGAATACTGATGGAGAAGTGATAATATTTAAAAGGGTACTAAAATACTTATGCCACTGCTTTAATTTTGTTTTTCATTTAAAGCATTCATTCAGTCCTGTAAACTTTAGTTTTTAATGGACTTGGCATAAAGGGATTCAAAATAAGTAAACCATAGCTCTGCAAGTTAAGTGATTTCCTGTTAACAACATTTATTTTTTATTTCTTTTTGTATCATCTTCATATTTTGAGAAGACAAAATGTAAAATCATGAGTCAATTTAGTATTTAAATGGGATGATTAATAAATATAAATCTAATACATAATAAATGCAAATAGTTCCAGTTGGGATCACTTAAGGAGTGCTTATCAGATAATGTGAATTTAGAGTTTTCCCCCGAAAACTCCAATAGATGCATTATCCTCATTGAGAAGACCTTGCAAAGGTGGAGCAAAAATGGGCAAAAACAGTGAACTTCAAAACAAGAAAATAAACTGACAAGAACTATCATAATCAAAAGAGTCAAAAGTTTACAATAACCTAGTCAATGCTTAATCAAGGGAAAAATTACTAAATGTCTATGAGAGCTCCATAGTATTTTTAACTTATTCTAGCCACATCCTCTACTGCCTAGCTCAGTGGAAGCCTTCACAACAGTGCACATTCTAAGTGTTGGTTTCCAGTGCTGGCGGAAGTTAAATGGACCTTAGTCTCAAGGAACAGTGATTATTTTGACCTGTGGGGTGACCACATGAACGACCAGCTCAAAGGGCTTGCCTTTATTTCACCTAACCTGTACTACTCTCAGCATGAATTTACTATACTTGGGGAACATTTATTGAAAACATTTACAGGCAAAAACATTAGCCACTGCTACCTAGAATAAGGGATGACAGCTGTGTGGGGGAAAGAAAAACCAGATCAGAAAGCTTATTTACAAAAGTCTAGGGAATATGACATTTAGGGCCAATAAAGACTGTGAAAAGATCCTATATATTCCTTGGAATCTCAGAGGCTCTATACTTGGCTGGAGTTGGGTTGGGCTCATGCTCAGAAAAGATTTGAAAATGCCCAAAGCTCTCATATCTGGCTAACCTCAGATTGTGTACAAGCAGGAAGTGAAGACTAAGGCAGAGTTGTAAACTGCCTGACTCAGTGTTGAAGATGTGCCCCAACACACACACACAGAGCCCACTGCAATAACTTGTTTTTGTGTATATGTGTGTTTTATTTATGTTTTGGTTGTAGGTGTTTAAGGAAATCTCTATCAAAACATTGACTGACTACTAAGCTGAGAGCCCAGACATCGTTGGTCACACATGACAAAGAATACAGACTTTAATAAAACTGGCTCAAGAAAGTCACTAAACAAACAACTACAACAAGGGAATTGAGGGAATATCTGAGTTATTCTAGAATTACCAGAATGTATATGGTCCATGTACTGGAAAGAAAAGAAATGAATAAAAACTGCCCCTGAGGAAGCCTAGTTTGGACTCTATAGACTTTAAACTATTTTAAGTATGTTCAGAGAGGCAAAGAAAACCGTGAGGATGATGGCTCACCATTATAAACGCCATTAAAGAGAAAGAAATAATACGAAGAAACTTAAGTTGAAATTTTAAAATTATGAAGTATAACTGAAATGAAAAATTTAGGAGTTCAGTAGCAGATTTGAGCAGGCAGAAGAAAGAATTAACAAATTTGAATAAGGCCAATTGAGGTTAGTGTAAGAAGCAGGAAAAAATAAAGGAATGAAGAAAACTAAAGTGTCTAAGGGACCTGTGGGACACTATCAAACGTCCCTATCTATGCATAATGGGAGTCCTAGAAAGGAGAGAGAAAACAGCAGAAATAATATTTTATGAAATAATGGCCCAGACCAGAATCCTAGCGCACCAAATTCAGAGCATCTTGAAAGTATTATATGCCCTGACCAAGTTCATTTTATTCTTGACATGTAAGAATGATCCACATGTAAAAATAAACTGGGCATGGTGGCAAATGCCTATAATCCCAGCACTCGGGAGGTTGAGGCAGGATGATTGCTGCAGATTCGAGACCAGCTTGGACTACAATAGTGAGTTCAAGGCCAGCCCGAACTACATAATAAGACTGTCCCCCAAAAAAAGTTAGTAGCATAGTACACCACATTAACAGAATGAAGGAAAGAAACTACATGATCATCTCAGTGCAGAAAAGGCATTTGACAAAATCCAACACTCCTTCATAATAAAAAATATATAAAAATCAATAAATGGCAAAGTGTGGCAGTGCATGCCTCCAGTCCCAGCACTTGAGAGGCTGAGGCGGAAAGATTGCTGTAGTTCGAGGCCAGCCTGAACAATGTTGAGACCTTGTCTCAAAAAAAAAAAAAAACAAACACAAAAACCCCTCAAAAATCAGTATAATATATCACATTAATAGAAAAAGATAAAAAAGTGATTATCTCAATTGATGCTGAAAAATTGACAAAATCCAGTACCATTTTATGATTAAAAAAACATTAAAAATTAAGGAAACTTCCTCAAGCTACTAAATAGCATCTATGAAAAATCTATAGCTAACTACTGTATATGCTCAATAATGAAAGACTGAAAACTTCCCCTCTAAGTTCAGATATAAAGTCGGGATGTCTGCCTGCATCATTTCTATTTAACTTGGTAGTAGAGGTTCTAGCCAGGACAGTGAGACAAGAAAAAAAAAAAATGGTGTCAGAATTGGAAAAGAAGAAGTAAAACTATCTCTGTTCACAAATAAGATGATCTTCTATTTACAAAATCTTAATTCACAGAAATAAAAAACCCTATAAGGACCAATAAAAGAATTTAAAAGTCGGTTGAGGATGTAGCTCAGTGGGTAGAGCACTTGCCTAGCATGTTGGAAGTCTTGAGTTCTATCCTCAGTCCTGGAAAAGAAAAGAAATAGTTTAAAAATAATCAAGAGACAAGCTCAGTATATAAAAATTAGCTGTATTTCAGTACATTAGCAAAGAACAATCTGCAATTGTACTTAAAATAGAACTGTTAAAATACTTAGGAATAAATTTAACCAAAGTGGTACAAGGCTTGTACAGAGAAAAATACAAAACATTGTTCAAATAGTTAAAGAAGACCTAAATAAATGGAAAGATATCCTCTGTTTATGTCAGTACTCACCTATGCTGATTTATAGATTTAATCTGAGGAGGAGGCTAAGGCAGAGGGATTGCACATTCAAGGCCAGCCGGGGTAACTTAGCGAGACCCTGTCTCAAAACACGAAAGGGCTAGGGATATAGCTAGGTGATAGAGCCCTTACTGTGTATGGGTCCAATCCCCACCACTAAAACAAAACAAAACAATAAAAAAAAAAAAACCTGGAGCACATCTTCATGACTTTGGATTTTGCAATGGCTTATTAGATATTACATCAAAAGCAAAAGAAACAGGGCTGGGGATTTAGCTCAGTGGTTAGAGTGCTTGCCTAGCAAGCACAAGGCCCTGAGTTTGATCCCCAGCACACACACAAAAAAAAGAAAATGCAAAAGCAAAGAAATAAAAGAAAAAAATAGATAAATTAAACTTTATCAAACTTAAAATAGTTTGTGCATCAAAGGACACTATCAAGACGAAAGAGATTTGTGACTGCCAACGATTGAGATGGAGATGGAGAATGACTGTTACTGGGATGATGAACATGTTTTGGAATTCTGTAGCAGTGGTAGCTGCACAATGCTGAAACTATATTAAAAATCTCTGAATTATACACTTCAAAATGCTCAAAACTGTGGATTTTGGTATGGGAATTTAACATCAATTAAAGAAAATGACATTCCCAAAGTAAGATTCATTAGGCATTCATAATTTCTTGTATTAACATCTCCAAATACAAGAAAGTCTTAATGGAAGAAAAACCTCTTTGTACTATGCAGCTGTAGTGTAATTTAAACCTATATTTAGGGACTGGGATGTTGCTCAGTGGTAGAGTGCTTGCCTAGCATGCAAGTCCCGAGTTTCAATCCCCATCCCTGCAAATGATAAATAATGAAATTATTTACCACTATCTCTTCTCTTGCTTACATAAGCATTGTTCAGTTGAAATACAATGTGAACCATATATGTAATTTTTTTTTTTTTGTGGTGCCAGGTATCGAACTCAGGCCCTTGTGCTTGCAAGGCAAACACTCTAATCGCTGAGCTAAATCCCCAGCCCCCATATATGTAATTTTAAATTTTCTAGTATGTAGTCATATTTAAAAAATGAAAAAGGAAATAAATTTGAAATGTTTTATTTAGCTGTGTGTAAAATATTAAAATATTGCTTTAATATATAAGTATATATTTTAAAAACTATTATTAGTCAGCTTTCTGTCTCTATGACCACGTACCTGAATAAATCAAAAGGAGGAAAGGTGGAAAGGTTTATATTGGCTTACACTTTCCAAGGTTTCAGACCATAGTCACTTAGCTCTGTGGTTTCTAGACCTGTGGTGAAGCAGAAACATTATGGCAGAAGGGTAAGACAGTGAAAAGCTGCTCATCTCAAGACAGCTAGGAAGGAGAGGGTGAGAGAGAGACAGAGACAGTGCCAGAGCGGAAGGGGCCAGGGATAAGATACACCCTTCAAAGACATGCATTCAGTGACCTATTCTTCCAACTAAGCCCTACCTCCTAATAGCCCATTCAGCTATGAATGAAGTCATCAATGGGTTAACCTACTGATGAGGTTAGCATCCTCTCGGTCAGGTCACCTCTTTAGACTTCATCTCTGAACACACGAGCCCCTTTGGGGGACATTTTAGATGCAAATCATAACAACTATTAATGAAATAGCTTACATTTTCCTTAGTCTTCAATATTCCATGTTCCTTTTACACTTACATCACATCTCAATTCAGACTAGCAACATGATGGTGCCAGAATACTGGATAATGTGGCACTGATAATCAGAACAAAGGCATTGTCCCCAAAAGAGATGTACCTGTTATTTCTGGGAATAGATGGGAAATTTATTGTTTCTATTTTTTGTTTCTTTGCACAAAAACAAGAATTAGTTTATCTTATTAGCCAGCTGTTAATTTAAAAGATGCAAAGAAAAATCTCTGGTTTAGTAGAGTGAAGAAAACTTGGAGTAAGAACAGGTATAAGAAGACAGAGTAGGAGGATGGAAGGAAGGACTGGAATTCAGACCAAGGGAAGTTATGCTGCATACTATTGTGGATAAGTCCAAGGGAGAGGGGTCACCTGCAAAGAAAATTCTCAGGTTCGAAGAAAAGGTCTAATGTTGGAATATGTTTCTGAGTCAGATATGAAAGGTGTCTAGTTAGCCAAGGTTCCCTCTTCCCAATCTTCACTCATTCCCACAGCTCTCCACATGAGATGGGTAGTACCAAGTACAATATATAGTGACTAAGGGTGGGTATGATCACTGAAGTATATGGTCCCCAGAACTACTTTCTGGACAATTCTTTACATGTGCTCTTTTCTGTTCCACAGAAAGAAAGCACAAGACAAAGGTTGAGAGAATGGAAATAGAATTTTTAAGAGAGAAAATAAAGAGTAGAAGAGAAAGACAGAGTGGGAAATTATGGAATTAGATATAATGAATTTATCCAGAATATGTCCAGAATAAATTTAAAATATTGAATGAATTTTTTTTTGTTCAAGAGATGAAAAGTGTTGGTAAATGTAAAGGAAATGTAGAACAAAGGATAAATTCAAGAGAAAATTCTTGCTTTACCATTTTACTTAAAAGTACCTTACTTCCTGTCTTCATAGCTGTGCCACTGCGTATGTTCTACTGGCTGAGGAAGAAGCAACAACTATTGTAGATGCTGAAAGGTTATTTAAACAGGCGCTCAAGGCAGGAGAAACGATTTATAAGCGGTCACAGCAGTGCCAGCACCAAAGTCCTCAGCATGAAGCTCAACTGAGTAAGCAAATTTGAACTGATTTTTACTGTCTTTTATCTATTATAATTGGCTGTTTTATATTTAAAACACAAAACAATAATTAAAAGCATTTAATATGGAGGGATTAGCTAATTTTTTTTCTGCCACTTTTTTAATTGGTACGTTTTAGATACACATAATAATAACATTCATCATAGGGAATTTGTTATCTTGTTTCTTCTTTTTTTCCCATTCCCCTCCCCTCCCTTGAACCCCTCCTCCCTCCTTATTTACAAAAATTTTGTTTCCATTGTTTTCTTCTGTTTTCTTTTTTTCCTTTATCCCTCCCTTCCCCCCTGCCTGCTTCCTTGTTCCAACCCTTCCCATTTGAACAATTTTGACTATGATGTGTTGTGTGGAGTTTCTTTTCTGTTTGTGTCTATTTGGGGCTCAAAATTACCTCCTTTACCTGAGTATCCAATCTCATTCCCCAGTTTTGGGAAATTGTATGGTATAATTTCAAAGGCCAAAGCGACTGAGTTATTTCTTTTACTTTTATCCAAGATGTCTTGCATAGTCTATTCAGTGCTTCTTTTCTTTTTCCTTTGATCCTCTTTGAATATTCTAGTTCTTCCACCCTTTCTTAAACTTCTGATATTTTTTCTTTTGATCTATTGCCTAGACATTCAACTGAGTTTTTAATTTGACTTGAGATTTTCATTTCTAGGATTTCTGTGTAGTTCTTTTGCAGAACTTGTATCTCTTTACTAGAATGGTCTTTTTTGTTGTTTGTTTTTGAGACAAGGTCTCACTATGTAATCCAGGCTGGCCTTGAACTCCTGTCTCACCCTCCCAATTATTGAGATTATAAGCATGTAGCACCATATCCAACTAGAGTGATCTTTCATATACTGCATTATCTTTATTAATTTAACAGCTGCTTACTTGTATCTTTTTTTCTAATATAAATTTTATTAATACATTTTAGATAAACATAATGATAATGTTCATTATAGGGATTTTGTGTCTGTATATGATACATTTTGATTTTCTTTTTTTCCCCTTTCCCTCCCCTCCCATCAACTCCTCCTCTCCTTATTTATGACAATTCTGTTTCCATTTTTTCGCTTTTCCTTCTCTCTTCCTTCCTTTCCTCTTCTCCCCTTTCCCCAATTCTCCTTCCCCTTTGAACACTTTCTATTTCACAATATCTATTATATATTTTGGTCCTTATTTACACTTTCAGTTTCTTATACCAGAAAAACAATGCAATATTTACTCATACGTGTCTTATTTTTTTCACTTAAGAGTATGTTCTTGAGGTGCATCCATTTGCCTAGAAATTTATCAAGTTTATCTTTTTTAGGGCAGAGTAGTATTCCAATATATTAAAAAACCCACATCTTTATCCATACATCAGTTGATGGGCATATGGGCTGTTTGCAAAATTTAGATATTATTAACTGTGCTGCTCTAAACATGGGTGTGCATATATTGCTGTGGTATAATGCTTTTAATTCTTTTTGGAAAATACCAAGAAGGGGAATAGCTGGGTCAAATAGGAGCTCCGGTTGTAGTTTTTTGAGGAATCTCCACACTGATTTCCACAGTAGTTGTACCAGTCTACAAGTTATAACTAATAGATTTGTTATTTCTAATCTGTGAATGCCTACAAACCAGCAAGACAGAAATGTGTATTAGCCAGAGAATGCCTGTAGTAAAGAATATATCTACTCTGGTTATTGAGAAGAAATAAGCTGTTTTGAGACTTAACAGTAATTTATTTTATGCAAGAATTGGGCTGGTCATTAGAGAAATATAAGTCAAAAAAATTTAAGATTCAGAAGAACCTTTTAGTGATGATAATTAGTATTGAGACGATCTTACTGATGATAACTCTTACCTTTATCTTCAGCTTCACTCAAAACAATAGTAGAGGCACACCCCACCACCTCCCACACAGGCATATCATTTTGTTTGCTCTTCAGCCTTTTTCACACCATCTGATTCTAGGCACAAAACTCAACCTTATTTGTGGCTTTGGTTCTTTCTTTGGTTGATTTTTCTCCATGATGTATTTAGGATCAGTCACAATCATTAATATTCTTCCATTCTGGCACAATTTAATTTTAATTGAATTCTCCAGGGTAAGCAAATAAATTAATGGATAATATGTTAATGAAATAGCTAGCTGTAACACAAAAGTGATAGTGTTTCATTTTTTTGTTTTTATAAATAGGAAGAGATACCAATGTACTAGTATATATTAAAAGAAGATTGGCAATGTGTGCAAGAAAACTAGGAAGAATAAGAGAAGCAGTGAAAATAATGAGAGATGTAAGTAAATTTGATAACTGAACTCTTATATTTTTCTTCCAAAATCTAAAAATGTAGTTTAAATTGGCAGTTATGTTAATACAGAATCACTTTTTTAATTGGCAATTTTTATAGCAAAGTATTTCTTTAACATATGTATATTTCTTGGAGTTGGGGATTTAGCGCAAGTGGTAGAGCGCTTGCCTAGCAAGCACAAGGCCCTGAGTTTGATCCCCAGCACCCAAAAAAACAAAAACAAAAAACCATACATACATTTCTTAAGGTTTGAGTCTCCAATTTTATAAAGAAGCAAAAGAATTTCTGTTTAATGAATCTGTTTCAGCTTTTTTATGTTCCTCTGTTTTAATTTTAATTTTTTTTCCTTTTACTATATAGTTGATGAAAGAATTTCCTCCTCTTACCATGTTGAATATCCATGAAAATCTATTAGAATCACTTTTAGAATTACAGGCCTATGCGGATGTTCAGGCAGTTCTAGCAAAATATGATGGTGAGTTTTATTTGTCTTAGTTGATAGCATGGTTAAAGTAGTCTTGTTTCAATTATGTAATTACAAATATGATCCTATTCTAGTATTTCTCTAATTTTCTCTTTCTCTTTTTACTGTTGAATATTTAGTATGCATGGGCACAAATTGCTATTAAGTATCTTCTTTATCGGGACTTTTTACAGCGAAATCCAACAAAGAAGAATTTTCTTATATCAAGATTTAATCTGGTGGGCCTGGGGATTTAACTCAGTGGTTAGAGTGCTTGCCTGGCAAGCTCAGGGCCCTGAGTTCGATTCCCAGCACCAAAAAAAAAAAAAAAATAAATAAATAAAATAAAATAAAATAGATTTATTCTGGGGTTGGGGATTTAGTTTAAGTGGTAGAGCCTTGCCTAGCAAGTGCAAGGCCCTGAGTTTAATCCCCAGCACCCGCCCTGCAAAAAAAGATTGATTCCTTTGTTTATTAAGTAATTAATATGTGTGAGGCACTTGAGCACAATAGCTAACAGGAAGACATGGATTTAGCCCTTGTATAGGATTTATAGTACTGTAACATGTAGACAAATGAACAGCAATTACATTGAAAACAGCTTGTTAGGTGAGATAATTGAAAAAGCATAGGTGCGGTACACACAGTCGAGTATGTTGTTTGTTTTGGAGTATCAAGAAAAGGTAGTAGAAACTGCCTAACAGTATTTTAAGAGTAATTCTGAGCATACACCTGTAATCTCAGCACTTGGGAGGCTGAGGCAGGAGGATCATCATGGGTTTGAGGCCAGCCCAGGCTACATAGTGAGTTCAAGGCCAGCCTGAAGTGCATAGCAAGACCTTGTCTCAAAAAAAAAAAAAAGAGTAATTCAAAATAACATTTTTACACTGCTTTTTAGTTATAAACCATAATTTATAATCTCATGTGATTCCTATAATAATCTTGCGAGGTGGTAGGATAAATATTTTTACTCTTTCCAGTTACAGTACTAACTTAGGAAACTGGAGTTTAAGAAGGTTGAATATTGAGTAATATCTCCCAGCCAGTAATGGCAAGCCTGAATTTAAATCTAGGTTATCCTGCTTCTTTGTTCACTAGTCTTCCCTTAACAACAGTTTAATTTACATTGGCTGTTTTGATTATTATGCTATAACAGTGCAGGTTTACTGCAAATGAAATTGGGAGAATTTTAAAGACATGGACTTTCTCCTCATTTAGAGTAAGACATCAGCTTTTAACCCCAAGCTGAAAGCCTTGTAACAAGCATAATGTTTCTAGTCATATCTTTCATTGTTACAGAACACGTATAAGTCACTTAGTCATACTTGTCCTGTTGTAGGTTCCTACCCATTAGCTTGGGAATCCTTGTGAGTTGGAAAGTTTGAAATGTGTTATACTTGGAAAGGGAAGTTTATTTCTTTTAAACATCTGGAATTTTTAGGCAGTGCTTCAGTATAACGTAAGCTCATGGAGAAATTTGTGAGAAATTCCTTCCATATGTAACTTATTGGGTGCGTGACCATGATATTTGTGCCAAGCAAGCTTAGAGACTGAATATAAAAAACCAGAATAGGACATGCTTCATTAAAAATAAAACTAACTAAAGTTAATAAAGCCTAACTTAAGTTGATATGCTTCTGTGTTCAGTTTTCATGGGTCCTAGTTTTTACCTTTCTAGGATCCTGAAGTATAACTGAAAGCATGTTTACTTTCTTAGTTCTCCATTTGCTAGTGTAACACTGGAATTGAAAACACCCAAAGAGGGGTTGAGGATTTAGCTCAAGTGGTAGAGTGCGTGCCTAGCAAGTGTAAGGCCTTGAATTTGATCCCCAGTGCCCCAAAACAGTTCCTCAGTATTACTCTCTTCTTATAGCAATATTTTAGGCATTCTTTTAAAAAATGATTTTTATTGTTTATTTATAGTACCAGATTAATGTTTCTTCTTATTAAAAATGATCATTTAAGAAAATATAGAAGATACAAAAACTAAGCCACTTGTGGTGGTACACGCTTGTAATCCCATCACTTGGGAGACCGAGGCAGAAGGGTTGCCACAAGTTCAAGGATTGCCACAAGTTCAAGGTCAGCCTGGGCTGCATAGTGAGTTCAAAGCCAACCTGAACCATGTAGTGAGACTCTGTCTCCAAAAACAAAAAAATTTAAGGAAATGGAAAAATGAAAATCATCCTTATAAAAATCCTTAAATTTTAAATTTTTTTCTCAGTTTTTCCTCTATGAATAGGTGGGGTTTTTACATAGTTTTAATTGTGCCATGGCTTCCCCCCGAATAGTCTTACTGTAAGCAGATTATTATAAACATTTTTTTTTAGCACTTGTGACTACTACACAAAGCGCTTTTATAGGCATAACCGAATTGCTGCCAGAAAGTATGATTCTCTGTTTTTTGTTTGTTTGTTTGTTTGTTTGTTTTATGATTCTCTGTTTTAAGAAGAGAAAACTGAGATCAAAGAAGTTGCTACTAGTTCAAGGATACATAGCTACTATGTAGTAGAACCAAGATTGAAACTCAGGTCTTTGAACAATGCATCCAGGTGCTTTTGCTACTATATTACATCTGTTGAATTTGCACTATGAATTATTATTATGAAAAATTACCTTTAAGACATTTTTGCAAATAATTAAAATTATTATTTCAGATATAAGCCTTCCAAAGTCAGCAGCAATCTGTTACACAGCAGCACTGTTGAAAACAAGGACTGTTTCGGATAAGTAAGTAGTTGTGAAAACTACAATAATTTGGAAAGATTGCTAGATTCAATATTGTTTTTCCTCTACTGACTTTAAACAGTGCTCTTTTTCCCCTTTTCTTCCTTCTAAATAACTCTTGATGTCGATGACTTTGAGGCTTCTCATTATGTGGAGTGGAAAGAAGTGTTTTAGAACTGAGTAATCTAGGGCTTAAATTCAAACTCTGCCACATACTAGCTGTAGAAGTTTGAACAAGTTAATTATTTTGCATATCTTTCTCATACTGTAGGATGGTTGTGTGAGGATGATACGTGTTAAGTGCCTAAAGCAGTGTCTAGAAAGAAAGCACACACATAGTAGTTGTATGATGATAAGGTATGTGGAAGGGTAATAGGTTTCATGTTCTCTGTTCTTAGATTATGCAGTAACTGAATTATTTTGCTTTTCTTGTAGTTTTGGCTCCCCATAATGTATATCTGTAGATAAGATATTCAGAAACTGAGTAGGTACCTTGGTAATACCCTATTTTAAAAACAAACAAAACCAACCAGATACTCAGAAACCAAACAAGTGGTGGCTCTTTTCTTTCATTTTAAATTACTACGGCTTGCTAAGAATGAAATATCCAGTCTGTTTCTTCTGAGATAAAAATTCAGTAAGAAATACTGTACTTCTTTTTTATGAGATTTTCTATATGTCCTTATATGATATTTCTTACTTACCACCTTTCCCACAAAGGCTTTCTTTATCTAAATTTGAAGAGTTTTGTCCTTCATGCTACATTGTTTTATATATTGAACCAGAAGGTTTTACTTTCATTTTTAGTAATCAGCTGGTTTTGTCTTTGGTCATTCCAAGAAACCTCTTTGATTCAGGGGGCTACATTATGATCTAAATCCATAATTTTTTCTTTTATTGATATATTCATTTCTTCATTTTGTTGTTTTCTTACAGATTCTCTCCAGAAACAGCCTCCAGAAGAGGGTTAAGCACAGCAGAAATTAGTGCTGTGGAAGCAATCCATAGAGCTGTGGAATTTAATCCTCATGTACCAAAAGTGAGAAATTTTATGATGAAAATATTAATTTTATTTTAAATTTATCAAATTGATAACAATGTGTAGACCAAAGTTTGGGTTGCCGTAGTCAGGGCAGAACTGTTTTAGTCTACTATATTTTGATGCTTACTCTTCACCTTAAAAGATATGTTAAAAGGCATTTAGGAAAGTGCATAGGAACAATAGTTTACCATGATTTTGTAATTACTGTTAAAAATTTTTTCGAACTGTGTTCATTTATCACTTAGCTTTTTTTGTTTATAGTGCTGGGTGGGAATTGAACCCAGAACCTTGTGCATGGCAAGTACTCTGCTACTGAGCTATATACTCTGTCCTACTTAGCTGCTCTTTTGTTATAGTGAAGAAATAGTTAATGGCTTGGTCTGATTAAAAAATCTTTTATGCTTCAGATCACTAAACAGAATTTCCTACTACTGTAAAAACTTTTCCTACACAGATTCCTGGGTTTTGAACTAGGGTGGGTAGAGAAACTGAAGACAAATAGCATTAAAGCAGTCAACAACAGGAAACAGTTGTGGAAATTCCTGGGAAAACTGAAACTACCTGCTTCATTTGCCCATTTATTGTACACCTTGTAATTATACAAATTATCAGTTAATCTTTGTGTGTTATTACTCAAATACCGAAGCACCCAAAATCCAAGATTAAATTTTGGGTTTTACAAATAATACCTTCATGTTAGGAATATATAATATTCAAGAATAGATGGCTGGGGGCGGTCATAGCTCAGTAACAAGAGCGTCTGCCTATGATGTGCAAGGCCTGCATTTGATCCCTGCTACTGAAAAAAAAAAAAATAGGTGGCCTTAGTACAAAATATACCTATTAGTTCTAGTATGGTATGTGTTAATAGAACTTGGAAGCTAGAAGACAGTAAAGAAATTATTCTCTAAAAGGTCATTTCCAAGTAAGTAGTGGAGCACTAGCCCAGTACATTTGAGGGAATTGATTCGAAGTACTGGAAAAAAAAAGCAAAACAAACAAACAAAAACCAAACTAGTATTTATTATCAACAAGTATATATCAACAAGTATTTATATCATTCTGTTTAGTAAAACTGGTTCTATAAATTTAAATTTTTATTATGAATTACAATACATATGCAGCAAAGTGTACAAAACAGAAACTTGAATTTTAATGATTTATTGTAAAGCAAATGCTTGATGGTGTTAATCTGTACTCTGGGGGGCTGAGAAAGGTGGATCCTAAATTCAAGCCCAGCCTGGGCAGTCCAGCAATTTGATGAGATCTTGTCTCCAAAAATAGAGAAGGGGTGGTGATATAGCTCATTGCAAAGGCCCTAAAGTCAATCCCAATACCAAAAGGAAAAAAAAAAGGCAATGCTTCGAAACTACCACTGAGGTTAGAAAACAGAACATTGTCAGTGCTCAGAAGCCCACCTGACTACTGTTTTCCAATTACACCTGCCTCCTTCCTACCAAAACGTACCCACTATTCTGACATTAATTATTTTCACTTCTTCCTTTTATTTATACTTTTGGTCTCTACTTTTCCTTCATTACTACTTAAAAGAACATGTTAAAGGCTGCTATCTGTCTTTTTCTCTGGTTGCCTCTCTTTATTCTCTGGAATAATTTGTTTAGGGCTGGGGATGTAGCTGAATAGCAGAGCACTTGCCTGTGTTCAGTTCCCTAGGACTGAAAATAAAAATTCTTTGTATAAACTTAGAACTATTTCTGTCTTACATGATAAGTAAAATTTTGTGGTGGAGCTGGGGATTTAGCTCAGCGGTTAGAGTGCTCACCTAGCAAGCGAAGGCCCTGAGTTCGATCCCCAGTACAAAAAAAAAAAAAGAAAAATTTTGTGGCAAAGCCATCTGATCTTGAGTTACGAATTTTACTTCAGTTTAATAATTAAATTACTAATATAATTTTAGAAAATCATCTCATAACTATTAAAACTTTTTGTTCTTATGTTGTTTTTTGCAAGTTGCACATTTTAAAAATTAATTTTATTGGTACATTTTTAGATATGCACAATGATAACATTCATCATAGGGAATTTGCACCTGTTCATGATATATTTTGATTCTTTTTTCTCATTCCCTTCCTCTCCTTTCAATCCCTCTTCCCCTTGTTATTTATAAAAGCTTTGTTTCATTTTTTCCTTCTATTTTCTTTTCTTCCCCTTATTTCCTTTCCCTCTCCCTGTCCCTTGTTCCCCTTCCTATTTGAATATTTTCTTCCTATTTCCCAATATCTGTGATACACTTGGACCTTATTTTCCCTTTTGGTTTCTCACACCAGAGAAGCAATGCAATATTTACACATGTGTGTCCAGTTTGTTTCACTTAAGAACATGGTCTCAAAGTGCATCCATTTACCTAGAAATGTCTCGAGTTTATCTTTCTTTATGGCAGAGTAGTACTCCATTATATAAAAAAAAAGATATCTTTTTTATCCATCCATTGCTTGATGGGCATTTGGGCTGTTTCCAAGATTTAGCTATTACAAACTGTGCTGCTGTAAACATGGGTGTGCATATTTCACTGTGGTATGCTTTCAGTTCTTTTGGAACGATACCAAGAAGAATTGCTGGGTCAAGTGGAACCTCTAGTTTTAGTTTTTTGAGGAATCTCCGCACCCATTTCCACAGTGGTTGCACCAGTCTATACTCCCACCAGCAGTGGAGAAGGGTTCCATTTCCCCACAGCCCCACCAGCATTTATTATTCATTGATTTCTTAATAATAACCATTATTTCTTGAGTGAGATGGAATCTTGATGTTATTTTAATTTTCATCTCTTGAATGACCAGTGCTGTTAAACACTTTTTCCTATGTTTATTTGCCATTTCTACTTCTTCACCTGAGAAGTGTCTGTTCATTTCAGATGCTCATTTTTGGATTAGGTCTTTAAATTTGGGGGGGTCTGATTTTTTGAGTTCTCATGTATGTTCTAGATATTAGTCCTTTGTGGGAGGAACAGCAGGCAAAAATTTTTTCCCACCCTGTGTCTTGGTGGTTTCTTTTGCTGTGCAAAAGCTTTTTAGTAAGATGAGATCCCAGTTGTTGATTCTTTGTGGTATTTCCTTTGTGATGGGATTTTGTTCATAAAATCTTTGCCTACACCTATGCCTTTAAGAGTTCTACCTATTCTATCTTCCAGCAGATTCAGTGTTTCTATTTTCATATTTAGATATTTTGGTGCATTTTGATTTTAGTTTAGTGGATAGTAAAAGATACAGGTCTAGGTTTAATCCTTAGCATGTGGAAAGCCAGTTTCCCCAGCACCATTTATTAAAGAGACTTTCTTCCAGTGAAGGTGTTTGGCCCCTTTGTCAAAGATCAGGTTGCTGAGTATGTTTGGAGTTGTTTTTGCATCATCTGATCTGTTCCATTGATCCTTAGGTCTGGTTTTTTTTTTTTGTTTTTTTTTTTTGCCAGTACCATGCTGTTTTTTTTGTTTGTTTGTTTGTTTGTTTGTTTTTTATCATGGTAGCTTTGTAGTATAATTCCAAGTCAGGGATTGTGATGTCCACTGCCTTGCATTTGTTGCCCAGAATTGCTTTTGCTATCGTATGTCTCTACTGGTGCCAGATGAATTTTAGGATTGTTTTCTGTAGTTCTGTGGGTATGCTATTGGTATTTTGATTGGGACTGCATTAAATCTGTATGACAATTTTGGAAATATGGCCATTTTCACTGTATTGGTTCTTCCTACCCAAGAACCAGGGATATCTTTCTATTTTCTGATATCCTCTTCAATCTTCTTTTTCAGAGTACTGTAGTTTTCAATATAAGGTCTTTTACTTCCTTTATTAGATTGATTCCTAATTATTTCATTTTTTTATGCTATTGTGAAAGCTGTAGTTTCTCTAATTTCTCTCTCAGTGAGTTTGTTATTTGTGTATAGGAATGCTCTTTATTTTTGAGCATTGACTTTGTATCCAGCTATGCTACTGAATTTGGTTATTAAATATAGGAATCTTTTGGTGGAGTTTTTGGGGTCTTCTATGTAGAGTATCATGTCATCTGTAAATAATGATAATTTAACCTGTTCCTTTCCTATCCTTATTCCTTTTATTTCTTTCTCTTGTCTAATTTCTCTGGCTAATATTTTCAGAACTATACTGAATAAGAGTGATGATAGTGGACATCCTTGTCTTGTTCCAATTTTAGAGTGAAAGCTTTCAGTTTTGACCATTTAGTAAGATGTTGGCCGTTGGTTTGTCATAGATGGCTTTATCAGACTGCTATAAAGACCATCTATTCCAATTTTCTGTATGATTTTTATCATGAATGGGTGTTGCACTTTGTCAAATGCTTTTTCTGTATCTGTTGAGATGATCATGTGGTTTTTATCCTTGGCTCTGTTAGTATGGTGTATTATATTTGTTGATTGGTGTATGTTGAACCATCCCTACATGACTGGGATGAATCCTACTTGGTCATGGTGTATAATCTTTTTGATGATCTACTACATTCTGTTTGCCAGTATCTTACTGAGGATTTTTGCATTTATGTTCATTAGGGAAATTGGCCTATAGTTCTTTTTATTGGTTGGATCTATCTCTGTTTTGATATCAGGGTAATGCCTGGTTCCAAGAATGAGTTTGGGAGTATTGCT